>JAYKAV010003454.1:1423046-1489811 GCA_035582835.1 Phoebastria nigripes
AAAAAAATCCTGCATCGGCCCTTTTTCCAAGAAAGAGCGAGATCCAAATATGTAAGAAAAAGGTTTCATCTTCAGTTTATAATTCCTCTCGAGTTTACTTTATCACATAGCTATCCATATTACGTTTTTTAAGAAATCCATCTTTTTCACTAAAAGTTACAGTGCTTCCCAAATAGACATTGTATCTCTTTTTCTAGACCCTTTCATTTCATAGAGTGATATACATAGCATACTTTTCAAAGTACCACTAATCTAGTAATTGCTAGCACTATTTCACTGTTGCTATTAAATGACATACACCACCTAGGTATTTGGGATGATTTTCCTCAGAAAATCATTTGAATAATCTCCCCAAATATTACATTTTATGGTTGCAAAGCTCTTCCATGAACAGAATTACAGAATCAACATTCATTTTTAATCTAAATTGTTTTGACATGACGATGCTTGCAACACTTCATTTGTACAAAATAACAATAAATTCTCCTAACTCTACCTCTTCCATTCCTTGCTGTGGTGATTTTTCCCCTATTTATTCTACTTTGCCATCCCCTTGCCACTAAAAAGCTACATTTGGATATTCATCAATACTATTTACAAAACTGTATATAAATTTGACAGTAAGCACTTCTCTGCAAAGAAAAGATCTGCTAGAAGGAACAGCTAGGTGGATGATCTCCTATTGTTCTTACAAAATGGGATCCAATAATGGAATTTAATGACATTCTAAAAGACAGTCACAAAAAAAGAAAAACAAAACCCCACAACATTATGGAGGTAAACCAGATGCAGAACTGTTGACAACTTCAAAGGACCAAACCACGCCTGAGCGTTATGCCCGATGAATGGATAGCCAGAAGACGCAGACTGAAGAGAACAAGGAATCTCCTTTGATATCCTTGTGAAACATTTGCACCAATGCAGTTCCTGCACCATGAAACCAGAAGCTGCATTCTCCTACAACCCACGAAATGAAGCTCACCCTATGTGAATGGTACACTGCAAGGACTCTGAAATTCTTTCAGCTGCAGGACGGAAAGAAGATGGAGATTCTTGTGTACTTCAGACATCTGTGAGACGCTGCGTGTCCATGGAGCACGCTGACTCTCAATACTTCTGCTGGACAAAGGCAACTGCACGCTGCCTGTTGTCCAGTTATGCATGAGTAGATACTGTTGAGACCACTACCAAAACCCAGAAACCTGGATTTCATCTCCATTTCTCTTTAATTTTTTTCTTCCTTTTTCTTTTTTTCTGATGGCAAGACAAAAGAAAARTACAGGACAGTAGTGAGACACTAATTCTCAGTGTTGACTTCCAATGTTGGATGCACACTGCTGAAACTGAAGTTACCACAATGAAGGTAAGTGAGACTGCTAATCATTGTCTCATACTGTTATTGACCTCCAATCAGACAGATATATTATCCTGTTCCGTCTGCAAAACTAAACAGACACAGGAAGAAAGTGTGTACAAGCACAGAATGAGCAACAGAAGTCACACTTGGGAAGGTGGCTGAAAAAACCGCTCCCTTTCATTTGAAAAAGTAACTTGGTTACCATCCTATCAGCATGCCCCTTGAATTACCTTCAGTGAGGATTTTTGCCCAGAACATGAAATGGACTTTCAAGCACAATTCTTCAACAAAATTTTTGGGGATCCTCATCCCCTTATCTCCCCTTTCCCTAAAAGAAAGAAAAACTCAAGGAATCCTTGACTGGATCCAGCACAGGCACCACATCAGCACATCAGGCTATTAAGAAGCTGAAAACTGTAAGCTGTTGCAAATCAACTCAAGCTACTGCAACCTACATTCGAAATTAGCCCACAAAGCTTAAAAAAGCACCTTCTAGATATGAGACATCATCCATAACTACTGAGATCTTTGGTTATGAGTTGATGCCACAAACTTTTGTCATCTGAACCACAGCAACTGAGGTTCGAAACCTGGATCTAGGTATCTAGAAGTGTACACATCCTTCACACAGTTAGAAGTCCATTTCTCAAATCCCTAGTTTCCTTAGTATGACAAATCAGAAGATGAAGAACCTCTCAGCTAGTTAAAGGTGATGGTAAAATTTTCAAAGGGAGGGAAACAACTGAGATGAGGGACATCCATTGAAATGCTACCAATACAGGGACAGGGCACCATGTGGAAAGAGATCAGAAGTTTCTCATATACAAAGGTTAAAGGAAAAGCTTCACAGGCAACTATTCAAAAATGGTTGTCATCTAGCAGAAGACAGTGAAGATATGCATAAAGTCAAGCTTACTTGGCAAGCCAGATTACGAATGTACTAGCTGCTATCATTATGGTTTCTTGAGCAGATTTTCAAATGACACGGGCAATTCTTTCAGAAACATAGAGATACAGAAAGGTAGAAATACACTGTGTGATTTCAAAGCACTGCAAAGTGTTTCTATAGACAATCTGCCAACATGACAAGTTAAGAAGGCCAAAGTCAGCATTAGCATCTGTCTTCCAATTACAGAGTCACAAATGACATACTGCTCAGTGACAAATGATGACTGCTGTCTTATATTAAGATGGTTGCTCTAGCAGATGTTTTCAAATTATCCCAAGCTATGTCACAGGGAAAGGCAAAAGAACTGGAAATATGCCCAGAGAGACCTGGTGCACCAGCAGCCTAAGGGAGCCATTTAAAAAGCCATTTGGTATCCTCTCATGAGATCTTAGCTACAAAAACTGAATACTGAAAGGAACAGGAGACTAGAAAATACGTTATATTCCTCAGTGAAAGTTTTAAGCATCTGACTACAGGATCATCGGGAATGAATAGCGTTCACTTCATCTCAGCTTGGACAGAGACACAGTCTAAGCAGACAGTCCTTCAAAGAAGAGAGGAGAAAAAAACAAACCAACCCAACAACTACCCCGGAAAGCAGTGCTCCCTATTACTGCTCTGTGATGACAGAGTCAGGGCAAAAGAAACTCTTTTTATTTTTATTACTCCAAGCAGTAATCCTGGTATCACATATCACATACTGACTCAAAAAATAAAATTAAGCCCTGCTCCCTGGTAAAAAGAGGTAGACTGCTTTTACTGCTACAAAACCTCTGGGACACCATGGGGAAACTCTGTCCAAAAAGAGTACAGAGAAATAAAAGAAAAAGAGAGAAAGGAGATGACCACCCTTCCATCTGAAATGGATTAAGGAGTAAGGTTCTGTCAGGTCTTACACACAGTTAGAGCCAAGACAGGTCTTCAAATCAAAAACCTGATGGGGAAAACAAGTTATTTCCTGAAATCCCATAGTCACATCGTATAGGTATAGAAATGCTGAAATACGATGCAAGCAGAAGGGAGGATGAGAGTGGGGAGAGACACAGAGACTGTGCTCATCCAGTGTAGCATCGTTCTCAGGAGCAGCTCTCTGGAAACACGAGACAACAGTAAAAGCACACCCCAGTAGACAAAATAACCACAAAGAGGAAGGTGCCCATGAACGCTGCTACAAGTTAAGGAATAGGTAGGCGTCTAGTCTTGACCTATGGTGAGGGAGAAAATCCTCTCTCTCTCGTTACCATGGAGATCCCCTTTTCAGGTTTCTTTGGATGAGCTCTGTGCACGAGTGCAAAATTTGGCGTAAGAGGAGAACAAGTATTAATTATGTGCCCCTGACAAAAATAGCCTTCTTAAATCTTGAGAGATAATACAATGGAGGCTGTAAAAATTAAGTTTGGTCACAGAGATTAAGGGCTGAATAAACTCTCTGATGTTGAAGTGCCTTGAGCTCTATCTTCTTAAAACGGCAATGCCGGTCTGAGGGTATTGCACCTGTCTATTACAATTTGGGTGGAAATTTGAGTCACTGGATGGTATGAGACTGGAGTGAAAATTACAACAAAAAAAAACTGCGTGGAGGCTACTTACTACTGTTTCTTGGTACAGGATTGCCTTTATTTATTATACTATTTCATTAATTATTCATGCAGTTCTTTTTGTATTTCCAGGTGGCAAAATCACTAGCCAGGGCTGCACTGAGGTGCACCACCTTTATAGGAAGGACAACACTGCAAAGTCTAACACAAACAGATTACATTGATATGTTTGTAAGTGTTAATCCCACAAGAGATAGACTAGAATGAGCCTTGAATTAAACAAGTATATTTAACATACACAGTTCTGGTGAAGAAAAAAAAGAAAACTTTAATTCAGGAGGATATATATATAATGGAACACTATTGTACCCTTTATTTTCAAACTACTTGATTACCTCTTTAATAAACAGCATATTTTGCTCCCATGTGTTTTCATTAATTTATGCTATCTAAGTTTAATAGTTAAATACACAATATCAGACAGACAAGTAAGCTATACAGAAGACAACAAGGAACTGTGTTGTTGTCGTTAAAAATTCCTAATTTTCCTGTAATCATTACTATCACCAGTAAATGTATCTTTAAATATATATCCTTCAGGCTTTTGGATCCTTTGGATCAGTGAACACTGATCAAACCCACAACATCTTTTAAGTGAGGGGAAATACCTTAAGTGTATACACTGGACCCACATACCAGTGCAAATTAGTGTTGCCTTTTTAAAGGTGTATTAACATTGAAATACAACCCAACACAACCGGCTGAGCACACACCATGCCTACAAGCACACCTACCTTTTATTTGGTTAAACAACTACTTTTTTTTTTTTAAATAACTAACTTCATATGCTGTCCACTACATTTCCCACCATTTTTCCTTCTATTACTATTTTTCCTTTTTTTGCTTCCCGTCTTTAACAGTGTATTTACGCCTCCCTGACAGGTGTAGAAGACAACATGAATGAAACGGGATTATCCAAACTCAATCCTGTGTGAAATCGAAGTGCTCCCTGTTAAATATTAATTACTCTATAAATTTTCTCCGAGATCAAATAAAACCATCAACCTCCTTTAGAAGCAAGCATGGTGTACAGTTCCCCGTTGGCATCCCGAGCCGGGTTTAGCAACAGCAACAASAAGAAGGAAAAAAAGCCGCAATTACATAACGGACCTTGCTAAACGCCTCGTTCCCCCGGCGGAGGGGGGACGGCGGCACAGGCCACCCCGCTCCCGCCGCCCGCACGGCGGGGAGCGCGGYGCCGCTCCCGCTGCCCGCGCACGCACGCCCGGGAAGCGATGCGCACCGGCACGGCGGGGGGGGGCCCGCAGCTCCCGGGGGGTGCTTTAACCCCCGCCCCGGGGACTGCCCATGCGGTCACCGGAGCTCTTCGCCGCTAAACGCCCACACCTGTGCCACGCCGGGCCCGGGGGCGTCCCGGGGAGGGGGGCTGCGCCTGCCCGGGGCCCGCTGCCCCGCCCGACCTTCCCCCCCGCCGGCGGAGCTCCGCTTCCCGAGCGGCCCGGCAACGCCGCCTTCCTCCCTTCCCCTGCCGGCCTGAAACGCTTCTCCAGGCAGCCGCGCCTCCGGGGAATGAAAGTCTGGATCGGGGTCCGCGGAGCCCCGCGGGACGCGGTCCGCTCGGTAGGGCTGCTGGGTGCGGGACTCCTYTCGGTTCCACGGGATCCCCGCACCACACAGGCTTTGCTGAGGGGGGAGGCAAAAATTCACCCTGCTTCTCTTGTCCTGCCGAGGAGGGACACGGGACAAACTCGGCCCGAACAACAGGCGACAACTAGTTGTGGAACCCGCGGGACGCGGCGGGACGCGGACCGGTCCGGGGAGCCGGCGGGCGCGGGGCAGGGCCCGGGGCGGCGGCTGCCCCCGCCTCGCTCGCTCGCTCGCTCCCCGGGGAAGGGAGTGCCCACCGGGGCAGAGGAAGGAGGATCGCAATCCTCGGCGGCTGCCAAAACACCCGCGGAGCGGGGGATAAAACCCCCGCAACGCAAGGCCAGCTCGAAATTACTCATTTGAATGATGCAGCAAACGATGAGGGGGGGGCTGGTCTTCCCGTTGCCACTCTCCAGCCCTGATCAATAATGCACGGGTTCCCTGCCGAAGCGAAAAGCTCTCCCTCTTCCGCGCACACAGCAATTAACAGCAACCTCCATCCCGCGAAACCTTCGCTAAGCACTCCCACGCACTCGCTGCCCGCGGTGGCAACTGCTAGGAGCACAATAGCGGGAACCTCTCTGCCTCACAGGCCGGGGGGGTGGGTGGGCTGGGGAAGCCAAACCTCTCGCGGCAAAACCCGATCCCCCAAGACGAAGAGTCCCGCGGGGAGCGGCAGCAGCGGCAGCCGCCGGCGCGGCAGGAGGGCAGGCTGCCTGCCTGGCAAGCGGAGGGCGTACCGCGCAGCACGCTGCCAAAACACCATCGCCCATCGGTATTGTCAGCAAACAGCGCACACGCATTTACCTTTCTATGCCCGCCGTCCGTCAGTCAAGCATTTGAGGGAGAGAAGGAGAAAGGAAAGGAGAGGAGAAGAAAGAGAGAGAGAAATAAAGAGAGCGAGAGGCGGCTGCTAATCCCCCTGTAGAAAGACTTCCAGCAGCAGCAGCAGCAGCAGCATGCGTGTGTGTGCGTGTGCTTGTGTGTGCCCGGAGTGGAAGCACAGCCCTCCTGGCGATGCACCGGCTCTTGCACCGAAGTACTGTCATGTGCGTATCTCGGTGTGTGTACCCATGGAAAAAAAAAAAAAAAAAGAGACGGGGGGAGACCAGTCAGTCACACGCCCGGCTGTGCACTGCTGGGGGGGAAGAGGAGGAGGAGGAGGAGCCCAGCGCTCCCCAGCCCAACCACCGGAGGAGCAGCTCGCTACTACAGCGGCCGGGCACCGCAAGCCTCCGGCGTGCTGCCGCTGCGCGCCGGCCCCGCACGCCCGCCCTTCCCCTCCCGCTCCCAAGGACGTGCCTTCGGGAAAGACCCCCCCGGGCCTCTGTCCCCGGGGACCCCGCTGCACCCCGGGCTGCCCGAGCCTGGCGGGAAGGAGCTAAAAAAAAAAAACAAACCACACGTTTCTGCCCAAAAAATGCCGCCCGGAGAGCGCCCGCGGGGGACGGGGCTGCGGCGCCTCCCGAGGGGGAGCCGTACCGAGCCGTACCCCCGGGACCRGCCACGGCCGCCCCGGGGAGGGGAAGGGGCTGCACGCAGCGTCGCGCCCCTCGGAGCGCGGGGGTGGGAGCGGGGGGACGCGGCGTCACCCCGGGGGTGCTGCTGCAGCCAGAGGCAGGGGCGTGACAGGCGGACCCCCCCCAAAGCACGCGGGTCCCCCGTTGTCCGTGCGTGGGGGCGACCGGCGGCACGGCTGTGGGTCGGGAGGGTGCAGGGGGGGCGGCGCGGAGTGCGGGCTGAGCGTTTGTGAGAACTATGGATTTAACTGTAACTATATATGTTTGCGAGTATTGAAACTGAAAACGCGGTGAAAGGCTGTGGTAATCCAGAGCACTGTGCAGACACCCTGATACTCGCGTGTCCAGTCAGGTACACTCAAATTTCAACCATGGAATATGACCTATTAAAAGGTATTTGAACAGTGGTAATAAGTTCAAATCAAGTATTTGCTAAATAGTAAATATTCTATCCATCTTTTGGATACATAACCCCATATATGCATATAAATGAGATTTTGACATAAAATTCATGAAAGAGCTAAAATAGAATGCGCAAATTATTCTTATAGTCCTAAATTTACTAGTGGGTCGTGCCAGCAAGTTTCAAGATGTGATTTCTTTAAGCCCCAAACCAGGAAAAATTGGTGAGAAATGTCCTTGATATTTTATTCTTTGTACAAAACAAGTAATATGTATGGACTAAAAGTTAATCTTAGTAGTAGAAAAAGGTTTATTAAATGACAAGGATGAAAAAGGTTTTGGTGGAGATATCGGGTATACTGTTCATACTAGTTTTTTATTTCTTTGTAGTGGACAATGTAGACCTAATATCTCAGGGGTAAAACAAGGAGGAAAGGAAGAAGTGTTGTTGACATTTTTAATTACAAATGTAGGTCACATCTACAGGCTAGGTAGGCTAGGAAATTCTGATGACTGATAATTATGTTAATTAGCAAGCAATCAACCAATTGAGTGGGGAAAAAAATTGGTCAATCTATTTAAAAATAATTGTTGGGGGTTTTTTTAGTTGTAGACGTAATAGGTGGTATAGAGAGGAAATCACTGAAAAGATTGTCCATCTTGTTAAGATTTAGCTGTTCACAGTAAAATATTTTGAGACTTCCCAGAAGTCCTGCAATAAAATCAAAAAGACCAAATTTGTTGTTACTAAGTTGTATAAATCAAGTCAGTATGACATCGTTAAAAAAACAAATTGCACCCCAAAGCCATATCATTTGTTAGTTTGTTTATATAAAATAAAGGTACACATGCCCTTTTAGTTCTTTAACTGAAACGCGGATGCTGAATCTGAGCTAACTCAGGTAATTAAGCTAAATAGTAGAGAGTTCATTGGTTTTTTCAGTGTTTATACATACAGCACTATCCTATGCAGTATATTAGTTTATCTCTTAGCAAGAATTTTTTGACTTGTCATCATGAACTGCATTTTCAAGCTAGTTTCAAATCTGGCATAATCTGTTGTTCAAAATACGACGGTCTGCGAAGACCTCATAGTAGAATTTATGTAATGGTTCCTATGTAATTATGTGAAGATTTAGCCTGCCCTCCGTAGGCCTGTGAAGTCATAAAGCAGATTTAGTCATGTTATGTGTGATAGTTCCATGAAAGTATTTATACCAAACAGGTTGATTACATTAGTTAGTAGAACTAGATAGTAATGAAAACAGATAACATATTTTTAGGCTTCATACAAACTCCCAGAAAATGAAGTAGACCCAATTTCCTTTGAAGACTGAAGAGTAAGAAGGAAAGAGTAGACATTTTTGCATAAAATTATCTGACCTCAAAATAAAAGCCAGCATGGAGATTTTGTTCCTTTTTTTACTTGCACTCCCTATTGTGAATCTAAACCATTTAATCAATTTTCTGGATGCTCCTTGTTTGCTTGACTTCAGTCTGGCTGGGCCAAGAGGGTAGGAGAGGGAAGTCTTGTTATAAATTCTCTCCTGAACCGATCTAGAGGAATCTGCATCTTGGAGGAATAAGAAATTCAAGCTGCTTTACATAATGATGTAGATGATCTTGGTGGGCTACTGATTATTTTGATTTTAGGCATAACACTTGTCTGTACTGGTAGTCCTAGTACTCGTGGGTGTGTCAGAAGACATGCAACTTGGAGGGGAGATTTCCAAGATGGGAGCAAAGATTCTTCACCGGGCTGTGTGAGAGATGGCATGCACGAACAAAACTGAGAAGAGGCTGTGAAGCAGAGGGTTTCAGTAAGGACAGTAAACAAATGTAGGTGAACAAGAAACAAATAAAGCAAGCAAAGCCTGGAAGAGAAATGTTCCAAGATAGTTTTCAGATCAGAAAAGTAGGAATCAGAAAGGAAACATTTTAAAGGGCCTGGGGAGGTGAGATAGTTCAGTATTAATATCTTCAACCATCTGCAGTTTATCAAATTACCCCAAATGCAAATGTCCTTTTTATATACTGTACTCACACTTTGATCTCTTTCTTCTTGGAGGAAGTTCTCTTTGCTTTGACTGATGGTGAAAGAGGTTATCATATCGACTGTCATTACTACATAATTAAACTATATGCATGTTTACATGGACTTCTTCCACATGCTGATATTTACCACGCTACAAATTTTTAAGAGTTTGAAAATACGGTTAGTTTTTGTCTATCACTGCCCTCTACTGGAGAGAAGGTCAGAACCGCTCGATTAGGTCCTAGTACGAAGCCTTAGAGCCACTACAGCTGTCGGTGGTCCTCATTTGTTGGTGAATCACCTTTCCACGACCGAGGCTTACAGGTGTGAAGGTCTGGATGGCCAGCGTCCATAAGAAGATTTCTTTTTCCCTGTGAGTTCAAATAATTGATCATACAATTTGCTGTGTGCAGTTTGTTGACACAGGCAAAATGATGACTAAGCAATTGTTGAGATTTTAAGATACATGTCTTCCATTAACTTCTGGGGAAGAGGCATCTAAATTCATCGCAGACATGCTGAAAATCTTGAGAAGTGCTGCTTTGATAGCATTTGCCTGTAACTTTGTAGATAACCTCATCGCCTTTCATATCTAAATCCTTTGGTTCACTCTCCATTGCATTACAAAAAGATTGCCCTCCATCCCTTTTCCTACTCTGACCTTTCATGCCTCTATACTTAACCTTTCACTGTCTATATCGATCCTGCCGAAGTACCACATTTTTGTTATATTTTATTTTCATTTTCCTCACAGACTGGGCATTAGCAGAACAACTGAAACATGGAGAGCGCAGCAGCGATACTCTCCCAGTTCCCCTGTGTCTCATTTCCTCCACCTACTGTCACAACAACTCATGCACATCGAGAGCAGTTTCTATTGGAACACACTAAGTTTTCCAGCTGGATGGGCACATGCATCACCAAGGCACACTGAGAGCTGGGAAGGATGAGGCCTGCTCAGAGTGTACAGTAAAGAAAGTTTCACTATCAAGCTCAAAATATGTCTTCTACACAGTAGATGCTAACAATTTCCCTGTTCGTTTTTAACTTCGCCATATCTAGGTCAGATTTATGAAGATGAAGATCACATGTATGCTCTTYTCATTCCCTTCCGGCATCAGCTATTGCTTCAAGGCAAGAAGGCATTCTGAGAGTGGCTGTAAGGGTATCTTCAACATGGGCAAAATAGTAGCTTTGGTGGCTTCTACCCCTAATCTGATTAATGGCAGTGCCATTTAACCTAAAACTCTGCTTTCTCCTCCCCCTCTGAGTACCCTGAAGCAGACATCTGCCTAGAAAATTTTATTTAAAATATTTTCATTTTCCTAATACTATAAATGTCTTTTACTGAAAAGGGCTAGTATCCGCCACACCCACTGTAGGTCTGTTTGTCGTATTTTATTGGGTTGCACTGAAGGCGGTAATGTCCTAGGTGGATTAATTGTGTGAGTTGCCTCATTTCGTGTTACCTAATTATTTGCTATAAAAAACACTGCAGCAAATTCCTTTCCCTGGCCTAATGGATAACATGGAGGAATTAAAAGGGCATGGAGTAGAGCGGTTGTTCCCAATGAGTGACTCCTAAATGACAGGTGCCCTCCAAGGAAAAGGTAAGCAGGTGTCAGCTCACCTTGTAGAACCACATTGACTATTGACTGGTCGGTTAAAGATGGATGATAAGAAGGCCTGGTGAGCCACTGGTTACTCATCCAGAAAAATTGGAAAAGAGTAGCAGGTAATCCAAATACAGTGTCAGTTCAGCATAACTACTTAATACAGAGGAAAAAAGCTTCAAGATTAGCATGGGTTTACAATTGATACATATTCTTTTATGATTTAGAAGTAAAACAAGCACTTTGTTAAAGGTATTACTCTTGTGACCTTTAGGCTATCAAACACATAATTCCACAAAACCTGTGACTTTCAACCTCTATCAGGAAATAAGTCAGAAGTTGTCTTGAGAGGCTTCTCAGCTGGGTGTCTGTTTTGGAAGATGTAAAATAGAAAATTTGAGAATGACATCTTCCCTCTCACCTCCCAAATCTTTGTTCGGTATTGGAAACAAGCAAGTTGCTGTGATTTTCAGATATCCGAATGTATTTCAGTGGTATCGACAGCAATGTTCTGAATAAGCATAAAGAGAGAGGAAGAAAAATTAGTTCAAACCGATAAACCCATGAAATTGCCTCAGTAGAATGAGAATATTTTTCCAGATATTGAGATATAGCAAAGCCCTGAGAGAATGGCAAAGTGCAAATCAGTTTGTAAACATCTGCATCGAGGAGGTACATTCAACTTCTCAATTAAGGAGGGCTATAGTAACTTGTGATATCATATTTTTAAGGATGAGCATATAATTCTAAAGTGAAGTGCAATACAGCCATAGGAGTATTTTTGCTCCTTCTGACAGAAAAGTGGGGAAACAGGGGAAGCTTTCTAAGAACTTTATATGAATGAGAAGACTAGTAATCATGTAGAAAATTGTCTCTCACTCAGGATTTTAAGTGAGGTATTTTTAGATAAAAATTATATTTTATATCTACATTAATTCCTGAACAGGCAGCACAAATAGCACAAAGCAATCAGAGCTAGCTGAAAACTACCATGACTAGTTTGTACAGAAACCACCATTCTCTACCGTGTGAGCTAGGATTACTCCCCTTTCTTACAACAGGTAACAGTGGGAAATACTACTTCTCTACTCAGACCAACTGCACATCAAAGAGCCCATGATAGTCAACTGAGATCCAAACTGAGACCATGGCTTCATTTTCCTAGTGATGCTATCAATTCAAACATTGTTGAAGACAAAAGACTGTTGAAAGCAATCTTTTTCATAAATAATTAATAATTTAATCATATGCAGCATGAAGCATGATGGGAAAAAGAAAACTTATTACTTCCATTTTGCAGGTGGAAAGTTGAGTATCAATAGAAGCAGAAACAGGAGCTTGACTCCTATATTCTGGTTTTAGATTTTAACAGTTGGGTTATCGTTTGCATCTAGCTTGGTCTGTTTCAGCCACCAAAAGAGTTTTAGAACGAAGACCTTCACACAAACCACCAGTGTCCTGGAGAGAAGTCCTAAGAACATTCAACAGGGCTTTCTGATGTGACAACTCAACTCCCTCCCTCTCCTTAAATGGCTGGATATAAAAGAGTGATGGCTAGATTTGTCCAGATTTAATGTTATGCAAAAATCTTGTCATTTATACACAAAAGGGGGTGGGGAGATAGCAGTTGTCTGCCTTCTTATTAAGCCTATCCCAGAGTGCAGAGAATGGAGCATAAAATGTGCATTAAAGCAGAAGGAAAGATATCCAAAGCTTTAGAGATGGAATTGTTCATTTTTTTGAGGTTTGTTTTTTGTTTTGGGGGTTTTTTTACATTATGGGAAAAGGAGGCAACAATTCGGTTCGTTAACCGTTTTTCACCGTCCTTTCATTTAAATCCCAATAAATCAAGTAGTAAGCACTACACAACTGTCAAAAGGTCCCAATATTCAAAATTAAACCCACATTTTTACAACATGCTCAATTATTTTCCACTTTGTGCCTGGAAGATATGCTGACATCTCACAGTTAGGGTGTTTCTGAGGAGAGCTTTTAACAGGAACTTCTAAGAGAGTTAGACTCCAGAAAGACCAATAATTAAGACTTASATCAATAAAGGTGTCAGTCAAGTATGGGAAAGGAATTATTTTAAGGCACAATAAAGAGCTGATAACGTCAATGAAGGTAGCATACATGGATATTTCAGGCTTGTTTCTTCTTCCATGGAAGTCAACAGGAGTTTTACGATGAAGGTAGCAGCAGAGTAGGATAACAAAATATCTCACCAGATTACAGGAAATATTATTTCCTATTTTCCATCCGTGATCTGTAAAGTACCCAAAACTGACATGCGTATAACAGTTACAGTGTAATTATAATTAAGCATCATCTTTCCTGGAGGGTCTGTAGTTAAAATAAAGACAAATCAAAGACAACACAGGAAGAAGCTACTTAAAATATTTTTTAAAATGTATGAGAACGTATTCCAACATACTTTTATCTCAAGTAGAAAAAAGTTTTCAGGTAGTGGCACAATTCTTCCGTTGTTCACAAAACAGGGTCCTGGTATGGAAGGCCATGCTAAAAGTTTTGGGTTAATATAAGCAATTTAAGAAGTGAGGGCTTTTCAGATCTCTTGAAATCCCCAGACTTTTGCATTTCATCAACTGAATTCTACCTGCACTATTCCAGAGAAGTCCTTTCATGTTAAAGCATGCATATATAGTTCCTGTTGTTACAGGAGTTATGAAAAATCATGCACACCTCTTTCAAAAGTTCTCTATTAATAGGTATGGAAAAAAGTGTGTATTGACAACAAGTGACCCTCTTCTGCATTCTCTATGGCAGTTTCTGCCAGGTATTTGGGGTGGTGGTGTTTACACCTCCAAAGCAAGGAGGACAGTTTATTCAACATGCTTGAATAAACTCTCCTCAGAGAGAGTTTTCTCCTCATCAGAAAGCCAGCAGCTGTTGAATGGCACTGCCCTTGTSCCCGTGAACAGTATTCTGACAGCATCCTTTCCCATTCCTAGCAGCCATCCAATGTTAGTTTGGTCAGCGTACTTCTGCTATTGCGCGCTTACTTCCAAACAACTGAAGCAGCCTTCTGAACTCACAAAAAACCTCTGACTTTTAATATGTGTGGGAAGATACAACGCTTATAACTCCTGTAAGAGGAAATCTTTATGAGCTTCTTCCATTCCAGCGTTCTACCTACCAGCTATCCAGAAATTTTTGTTTTCTAATAATCAGCAAACTAATCTGTAATTAGTCTGCAGCTGAGCTAGTACAGTCCTGGAAATCTGCAAGTGCCTGTAAAGTGCTGTGCAGCTCAGCATATTTTATAAAGTTGTTTGGAGGCCACAATAAAGTATATCTGACAGCATTCTGATATAAATCATTCCTGCACAACAGAGCTCCAACACCAAAAGCTTTGACCTGACCTGGTAACATTTCATTCCTAGAAGCTTGTAAATAAGAATAAAAACCCCAATTTGCTCCTTTTTTAATACCCATTAAATTTTATTTTAACATTAAAATGGCATTCAGTAAAGCACAGCAAACTACTGGGAATAAATCACCATGCATACACAATGCAGTGTCTCTGAAGGCAGAAACCCTTGGCAAAAGCAAGACTAGCAAATTGCACAGTGTCCAACACCATAGTGTAAGGAAAAAAGAGTTTGGCCAATGACAAGCAAACAGATTCCTCAACTTACGAAAAGTGCCACCGTACAGCTTAGTCAGCAATTTGGTGATTAGTTATACCTTGGGGAAGACCTTCTGCTATATAGCTTCTCTGTGCTGCTTCAGTGACACAGAGAGGCCATAGAGCTGGTATAATTGACTACCACGGAGGGAAGGCAAGAAAAAGTGCCATTTTGAACTTGTTCATAAAGGAATTATATCATGTAATATTTGATAATTAAGTGTACTTCTGTGATCAAGAGGATCCAAAAGCCACCAGGATGCCCAGAGATCAACAAAGGGGACAGAATATTTTAAGCGCAGGTAAAATGTCAGAAGACAATTACTACCAATAGCATTGTAGGGTACTGTGTTAATTTCTTCTCAATACTTCCTCCATTTATTTATTCGAAGAGTTTTTTAAACTGTCATCCTTGAAAACTGAAGTTGGGGTTGAAAAAGCAGGTGTTGTTCTTTCTGCATTGCTGAAGGATAGAAAGTCTCAGGAGTATGCCATTGACTTAGTACTGAATAATGTTGCTCTTTAAGCCAGTTCTATCTGCCACCGATACATTGCTTCTGCAGGGTTAACAGGAATAAAAAGTGGTAATATATGCTTTTGTCTTTAAAAAGAATAACAGTTAAAGTTTTGAAGAAGGAATTTTAATGTAAAAAGGTGTCATTGTTTTAATTGTCCCATATTTCATTTTCTACCATAAATGCTGTGGAAAACAGGCCTGGGAAAGAAAGGGAGGAGTTTTACATGGAAAGAGGTGAGATAAAATGCCTTACGGTTTCCTTAAAGTTACCGATCATCTGACCTGTTACTTCATCTGTACTGGGTTTCTATTAGTCTCTGGAACAGACTCCTGAGGGAAACTGTGAAAGTCCCATTTCTTCATCTTTAAATACTCTTTTGGAGAAAGCACTTAGGATTATACTCTTGTTCTGCTAAATAGGCCTATTCAAACATAAAGATTTTTTCGGTATTGATTTTCATGCACATTTAAATGGGTAAATTTGCAGCCTTAAAATAAAGTAAGGAGTAAATGCTAGGGATTGCTAAATGCTATTATCAACATTTCTGTGACAGATGGGCGTGGTGTTACTCCTTCCTGATAATTTAGTACTTTGTTTTCTCCCTACAGTCTGATTATCATCCAGTATTCTTTAATGGAAAGTAGCAGACTATAGGAACCAACAACAGGCCGTCTTTAAACTGTTCATCATAGATGAGCTGTTCTAAATCCCCTGGGTGACTTTGAACCCAAGACCAGCAACCATATTCTCACCTTCACTGACAGAAGCAAGTGGTGCCTATTTGAAGTAGGCAGAGTTTCATTCAGGGATGAAATTCATACAGTTTGAGGTCAAAAGAGCTGGTAAGGTGGTCTCCTATTTACCACCCTTTTTTTTCCCTATACAAGGTCTAACAATTTGATTTACTTTTTAAAAAATCAACCTAGCTTGACATGTGCTCAGAAAATGAATGTTTCTTCTCCTTTTCCATGAAAACAAACTAATCGAACCAGCATCAAATAAACCAGCTTTGAATAGTTACAACCCAGTATCAGACTGGGCTCATAGAGGAGTTAGCCAAAGGCCAATTACAAGCTGATCTAGCTAAAGCCAGTGTATTCCGGACCTAGGACAATCTGGATTTAGGCCAAGACCTAGGATGGAAAGAGCTTTACTGGATGATGAATTACCTCCTGCTGTCAGCAGACAGTAGAAAGACATACATTCTTATCCTCCTGGAATTACACACCATAAGATAAGATAACAAGTGCCACTTACATGTAGCATGAATCCTGAGAAATATATTCTCAATTGCTTGTGATGCTGTGCCTGCTTATTTTCTAACATTTCTGTGAACATAATATGGACTATATATTGCAAATTTCATCCCTCTCCATCCCATGTAATCAAAATAGCTCTCTGCACATAAAGAGTGCACCCCAATATAGTAGTTGGCTTTCAAGTGAAGAGATTGTTTAATATTCATATTGTTTTAATGCCTAGGAACCATGCTCAGGATGATCAGTTCTCCTGTGCCAAGTGCTTTGCAAATACAGAATAAAAGAGTATCTTTCAGACAGCTAATAAAGTGAGGACAAGACTAGAGACAGAAGATGCACACAGACAAGGAGGAGAGTGCAAGGAAAGAATGAGGTTGAAGCTAGCCAAGGTAACAAAAGCCTAGCTCTGCAACTAGCTGTATGCCAAAGTGGAAAGACTGCAGGCTTAAGGCCAACTTATTCATTCAGCTGATAGAAGAGTCCTTTCATATCAGACATGTTATTAATATTATCGTCGAGAATTTGTTAACTGGGTTCAGGGCATCCATTCCAGCTTCTAAATATAGGTGAAAACATCCAGGATTCACTTAGAAAATGCATTTACAAAATACATTGTATGGAAAGGTGTCAAAAACTTTTGCATCTCAGAATTTTCTCTATATCGAACAAAAGTTTGATCTGGGTAAGCGACTGGGTAAAAGTTCAACCAGCTGATTGCTCTGAAAATTTTACATCATCCATGTGTCTGAAAAGGTTGCAGCGAGAGTCACGGACAGCTACACTTTATAAAACAGATCTAAACACAAGAACAAGGCCAATTAGTTTTAAAAGTTAAGGACATGCTGGCAGTGCAATAAAAGTTAATCAGAATTAATGCTTGCATATGTTCTTACAGGCATCGCATTAATCAAGTGTAAAGCAAACAGAAATTGGTATGTATGGCCAAATTTATCCTTCTCTGGAAAGGTTTTCCCACAGGGGCTCACATATTTTGGGAGAGAACTCTCTACATCTTCAAATGTTTCAGTAATATGTAATATGTGTGATGGTGAAGGTGAAAACTGTACACAGTAGTATGCTCAAGAGCAGGACTGTTAGGCAGGAGGTAGTAGGACAGGGAGAAAAGTTGTGTAAGATTTTAAAAGTGACCTTATTGCCCTAAGCTGAGGTGCTTTCTTCATACCCTTAGTAAAATGATAAAAGCATTTTTCCGTGTGATGAAGGACTGTTTTCTTTATACACTGAAGCACATACAAGTCTCACTCCTAGGTTGGTATAAGCAGAATACAACCTGTAAGGTCCCATTATTTCTCTGAGAGTTTGAAGCTCTGAGCACCCAGTGCTCAGCATGTTCCAGATGTAGGTTCTCAATGCAGTGACAGCCAGCAAGGTTACTCATAAGGATAAGGTGGAACATGCACATAAACATTTATAGAATTACATTTTTGGCCTCTGTCCTGGAGCATACGCTCTCAATTTAGTACTTGCAGTTTTAAATATTGCCCTCTGAGAAGCTCCTTGTTCCACTGTTCAAAATGCAGTTCATCAACTTCCCATTCCCTAGCTGGCTTCATTGGTGCTTTGTTAGCTCTATTTTCTCTTGCACACGAATGCATGTCCTTGTATCAAGAGGCTGTGTCAAAAGAAGGGAATAAATGTCCTTTTAAGTGCTAAACCTTAAACTTTTAACACTGTTAAAACAATTTCTGTGGGCATTATTGACTTTCCTGTGGTGAACAAATAGGTGAAATAAAATGAAAGTAGAAAGTTAATAAATACATATTTCTTAAGTCATTTCGGACACATGCACATACTTCACAAAATAAAATAGGACAGTCTTTTCACCACATGTTTAGACAATGGCTAATACTCCAGGCTCCTACCTCATAACTAGAGTTTCTTGGTGCTTAGCTAATTTAACATTAAATTTAATTCCTCTCCCCACCTAAGCAACTTATCCATAAAGCTTAATATGTACTTTTGAGCCTCCACAATCTTGTGTCTATGGCCAGGGTTGGATCCTGCCGCAGTGCAGAACATCTCACTCCAGAGGAACTCAGCAGGTGTCTGGAGCTGCCACCTCCACGGCAGCAAGGTGCCAATTTGACCCCACATGAGGCTGCTTGCTTCAGGGAGCTGTCGGAAGGTGCTGAATTGGCCAGAGAGGAAGAATTGCTGTTCTTTTTACTGACAATAACTGATCCACTGCCATGTCAAGACTGCAAGGTCTGCTCCTCCATACCCACATGAACACCACCAGGGCCAAGAAAAGCCTTAAACTGGCCTTTCTAGCAGTAAGCCAATACTGAAAGAGGAGAAAATTATGGTTTCTGCTTTGAAATCTTACAAAATATCTCATACTCCATTCACTTAGGCTGTAGAGGGCTTTCTAAACCCTCAGTACTAAAGTACTAAATCCTACAGTACTAAAGCAATGTAAAGCCCTAAGGTTCTATACAGACACATGAAGTCCCTCACCAAAGCCCATACTTCCCTCTGAAACAGAACACTTTGATATTAAATTTAAAACTCCTGACCTATTTAGCTGTTTTATAAAGAAAGAATTTGTGTCCTCAGAAAAGGTAACGTTATAACTCATACCAGTTCTTCCAGTGGCCTTCTTCAACTTCAGGCTCTGTTCTGATCTTTTTCATTTTTAGTTCTACCAGCTACCCCTCACCCAAACCTCAGTCTCTGTCAAACCCCGGGTCATTCATTCCACTGCATGTGCTGGAGCAGCAAGGACAGAGAACAGTTATGCGTGATCAGGATGCAGATAATAATGCTTGAATTTGTGTATGTCAAAAATATTCTATTCAGAAAAAAAAGGTACAATTGAAATTAAGAAAGGGAGATACAGAGAGAAAGAGAAACAATGTCGTGAATATGTTTCCTCACAGACAGATTTATTTTTTCACTCCTGTGAAAGACATGATTCCTAACACCGGTGACCTTGCACAAAATTTTTTATAACTAACAGGGGCATGGACAATAAAAGTGGGAGTCCTATTATAGATTTATTTAACAAATCATCCTGTGTGATATTTCTGCAATTCCTTGTTCTACTGAACGAAGAGTGCTAAAACATTATAATGGTCTTTGCAATGTGTGAAAATAAACAGGCAAGAATTATTCAATAATTCATTTAAGTGGTATTTGATAAACACAGAGGAAGAGCATATGTTAAAAGTGTCTTTGTGTTTATGTAGCAAAGATGTAGCCTTACGATTGGCTTGTGTTTTGAGAAATTCACACTGCTAGCGTAAAAAAAGCGTTTTCCCCGGAACAGTTTTGCCGTTCAACCAGTAGTATATACCCTAGTACACTGTGTTTGAAAGCAAATGTAGTAGATCCATGCAAACAGAAGCAAGGGCAATCAGGGATAATTTAGAAGTCATCAAAGCTCATTTATGTAGTTTATTGGGACCTCTCTATTCAAGATAGGTGGGTGATGCAACAGTTTAAATCGTTCAGAGGCTAATAGTGTTCTCTGATTCTGTAAATAGCTACAAAAAGGCATGTAATTTCCTCTGTTGTTTTTGTTTGTTTTTTTTTTTTTTTTAAATCAAGCACAGGAAGTAAGTTTTATGACTTTGCAGAAATGTTTCAGCTAATGGTATCTCATAGGGAAGATTCTTCTAACTTTATCATTTAACTACAAAGATACCATTGCAAAACATCATTAGCATCCTTGCTAAATTTGAGAAAAAACCCAAGCAACCCACAACCAAACAGCAGAGTAAATTAGAACCTTGCTGTTCTGCAGGGGAAAGCCGAAATGTACAATTGCCTTTGTGCACTGCATTTCCACTACAATCAAATGCGAAGTTACCATTCTCAGTTTTACCATTAGAATATTCAGCAGTGACTAGATGGGAAAAATGAACTGTGCAATGAAAGAAAATAAAAGTTTAACTGCACACTATATACAAAAAGCCTATTAAAACCAGAAATAAATATAGCTAGCAATGAAAGAGCATGGGGAAGCTACAGAATTGATCCTTGGTAATATAACTGTCCAGTACACCTCAATTTTTTCTGTTAGTAAATCTATATATGCACACATTTTAGAAGTGCTTTTTCACATTGAAAAATTATGAATTAGTACAAATCATGTGAGGATGTCTTCCAAAGTATTCATTGCCCAGGAGGGTTGCTAATAGTTAATAAAAAAACCCAAAATTTACATGGTACTAAAAGCTAAACTGGAAAATAAATATGCAATAAATGGGAACTATCATACTGAACACTTATTAGCTTGTAAACTTACTAGATCAAAATGTCGTATTAATATATCTCAAGCTGGTAGCAGAACACATTTGAATTTATGTTTAGCTTTTCACAGGCTGTTTGGGGATTTGAACAATAGGAGTAGATTTGAAAGAATGTAGGTAAAAGAGAAGTTGTTATCTAATAAATACAGGAATAATGGAAGAACTACTTAGAAAGAATGTCTAACATAAAAGGAATACAGGCATGCCATAGTACATGGGTAGAAAAAAGGTTCCAGGCTCTATAAAAAAAAAAGATTTGATTAGTTATTCAGATGCTTAATTTGATGTACCCTTTGTCTACCAACCCCTGCAGCAGCACTAGCATGTGGAAAGTGCCGGGAGCTGACATGCTTTATGGCAAGAAATGGAGAGGTGGAATTTTCTGGCATGCTGAAGTTATTTAAACGCCAACATACATGCACATTCACTCACTTTGCTCATAATTGAGAATGTTATCTGCACCCCCAAAAAAAAAATCAAGATTGACCTCTTTTCGTGCTATTCTTGGTTTTCAGGGTGTATGATTCCTTTACTTTATTTCTCTGACATACACAACCTTGTGGTATTCTGTGTATGACCTTTCTGCCTACAAGAGGAGTTGAACTAATGATGGCTCTTTTGCCACCAGCAGATAGTTTTGTAAGTGCAGATTTCCCCAGTATACTGGCTATGAACTTAAGTAATTTCAACATGGATAATATTAACTATAGCACAAAATATGAGTCCAGATGGGATGCGAGTTATGGACAAAAAAGATGTTCAGGGTAAAGTATTCAGAGAACAAATCAGTTTTTATAACATCATCTGACTGTGAGTACAATGAATCCATCAACCTATCTGGGACCTGGATGGCTTGCTTAGTGAACCAAAATAAGTTTTCCAGGTGGTCTTTACCTAGTTAGAGAACACTGAAGAACTCTAATCTGAAAAAGATGGGAACAGACATACTTCATGGCAAGGATAAAATGTTGGAGTTTCCTGGCACGCTGAAGTTATTTAAAACACATTTTGACACAATGTTAGCATTTGAAATAGGTGTACTTTTAATGGAAATGTAGTTGAATATCCAACTACAGCTAATTCTTTAAAACACATCTACTTTCCTATTCCTACAGCATCACCTGTCTCTCACCTGGGTTGAAAATTCCTGAATTTTTATTCTTTATTTTTTCCAGGTGTTAAGAAAGCTCAAAGGAGAGAACTTTCACCATTTTCTGATTTCAATATCCATTAACATCCAAAACTCTGTAATATGAGCGGAAACAAAAAAAAATCAACAAAGTTTGCTGGGTTAGGGGTCTTTGCAATAATAATAATTATTATAACAACAACAACTTTTTCTTCAGTTTATCCAAATTTGAATCAGTATCCTGATAAGGCATCATTTCATGATGTAGATGTAACAGGGATAGTTTCACACTGAGCTAGCCTTAGTCCTGGAGAAGTGACCACCACCACTGTGTTCTGGGAGAGAGCATGGACAGAGAGCTCTGAAAAAAATTATTCTCCCCAGATAAAAAAAAGCTCTGACCTCTTCTGCATCCATGCAGAAGAAGATAGTGGAGGTAGTACAAATGTGGGCATTTATGGAAGAGGAAACATGCCAGTAAGCTCATAGGTGAGGTAACTGTGATATGTCAGCTCTAAAGTCCTTAGGTGGCAGTGGCAAAGGGTATTGCCTTCACCTTCTGCTGTGAACATTTATGTGCTAAGTCCACTTTCTAGGTCTTCATATAGGAGTTAAGTGAATCAAAATACTTGGGGCAAATCCAAGCTAAGCACTTAAGTGCTATGCAAGCTTTAGAGATAACCTTACACTGGTTATGTCACTAATGAATATATATAGCTTTCTACTGAGTTTCTAGATCCTGATATTCAGATACAGGATTAAAGCTGTCTTTGACTAGAAATTGTAAGAGTAATGGGGAAGGGGTATGTTCGATAATATCCTATATAATGAGTATTATTATGACCAACAGCATTTTGCTGTTGGTCATTATGGGAAGAAAAGTAAAATGAAGAAATCAGACCTTATTCAACACTGATCTCATGGRTATTAACTTTACATTATTTGCTGAGAGCTGTCTACTTCTTTTTGAATTTCATTTGTTTTGCTCAGTGATAATGTGTTTCTTTGTTGCTGTGTTATACCAACTACTTCATATGAGATCTGTTATGGATGAGTTAGCCTGTAATGCTCTCACAGAAGTTTAGGTTGTTGGTTCCTTTTTGCTTCAGTGGAAGCTAAGACTTGTCCTACCATAGACTGATAGCAAAATATATAATTTCTGTCTGATTTGCACATTTTTTGGCCAGCTTCTAGCTACAAATAGATTTTTAAATGAAATTATTTATACATAAGTATTAATTCATAAACAGTATTTGAAATTCTTCAGTATGCTTCTATATATTAGAAGCGTAATATTCATTGTACTTCAGTTCCATGGGGTTTTCCAGGAGCTGACCTTTACAATATAAGCCAATTAGGCCAGTCAGAGCATTCCTCTGCTCTTCTGAGAGGGGTGAAATTAGAAAATCTCTTGTTATAACTTTCTGAAAAAGGTGGAAGGCTGAAGAATTAGTGTTTGAAGTCCTCCCAGTTAATCTCTGTGGACAAGAGCTTTCCACTCAATTAAGTTACACATGCAGTGTTAAAAATCTAATCTCAGTTCCTCTCTGAAAGTTTGTATTTTCTCTGTCAGTTCTTCTAGGAAGAAGTCCATCGCAAACACTGAAGATGAAGCCCCAGGATGTTTCTGAGCTCAATAATACCTATCGTAATTTTTAGGTTTCCAGCCATTTTAAACATGGAACTTCTTCTGTGGGCACTTATGGTCTCTCATGTATCAGGGAGAAAAATTCTAGATTTTAAACCTTTGTCCTGTACCACTACATGATCAACATGTAGGAATTTCCATAGAGATATTTTTTACTATATGGACACAGAACTGATGCGTTAGTTTTTGCTTTCCAGAATTAGTCAGAGCAGAAAACTGTTTGACTTAGGACTTTTTATAATAATAAGCATAAAAAGGGGTATTTTTAACAAGTGTTTTTAATTGTTTGCAGTTAGCTGAAACAAAATCAAACAGCACAGTAATGCACACAAGCATGAAACTAATCACTACAGATTTCCATTTTAAAGGTCAACTCATTTGCTTTACTTCACTTACCATTTTATAAATGGAGAAGGAATTTAATAAATAGAGAAACAATAATGGAATTAGAACAGAAGAAATCAAGAGTTAAAGTCCATATGTCTAAAATAGTTTTTGGCATACTGGTTTATACTTCAATTCTAAAATACATTAGTTTAAAGAAGGCAGCTTGATTGCAAATAAAATTAATATAAAACAATAGGCTTTCACAAAACAACAGTAAAAGATAGTCTAACTGATTTTTTTCTTTTTAATGATTTATAAATAGGGCAGAGAAATTTTCTTTCAAACATATAGACTGATTTGGTAATTTCATTTAACTTTCAGTAATCAATTTTCAGTAAAASCAAGAAGAATTTCTATCCAAAAGTTCTATCTAGTTTTCTATCCAAATAGAAAGACATGAAACACTTGGTAAATTTTTTATCAAAACCCCCCACAGAAATTGAAGAACACTGATGAATCATTCCTCTGAAGAATCAGAATTCAACTAGTGTGCTATATTTATCGGAAAGGAAATTGAATTTTCTTTTAAAGAGGCATTTTTTCAATTCACATTTCACCTTTTTTCTAGCTCTCCCTCTATGTTATTATTTTGTTTGGATGATTCAACTCACTAGCAATGAAGATGACAGTTTTCACTGATTTTAAGGCCAGCTGAGAGAATGTAGTTAATCTTCTCCAAATTCCTGATTCACAGAAGTTCCATCATTTGTGTTCATTAATTAATGCTTGGAGCTGAAGTTAAGCACACCTTCCAGAAAAGCTCCTCATGTTGATTTTAGAACTACTGTTCGTACACTGTCTGTCACAGGCCTCGGTTACAAGTCGCAGTAAATAACACCTATCCCATTCAAATTGGCACATTATTTCGATGTCAGTGTTACGGCACAAATTTCTATATCATTATGTTTAAGTTCACTTCCAGTTATTTGGTATTATTACTCTTTGTTTTCTAGACAGAATTATCCTTTATCTGATTTGCAGCAGTTACAGATTGATATTATTACTCCTTAATCTTCTCTTTGATAAGCTAAATTGATTGAGATCCTTAAATATCTACCTGTAAGGTATAGTTTCCATCTCTTTAATGATGCCTGGGCTCTTTTCCAAACCTAGTTTAGTTTCTCAAGATCCTTCTTGAAATATGGACACCCAAATTACAAAACATATTTCAGTAATGTTCACATCAGTAGCATAATAGTTACATCCTGAAGGACAACATTACTCCAAGTTTCTCATTGGAATAACAATTAGCTATCACCATGATCATAATACCTTATTTAGAGTCATTGCTCCCTGGGGTAGAGTCTCCTGTTATATATGATTGTCTGCACCTTGGCTTTAGATGTAAACCCATCTGTCCCCTATTGAAGCACATAGTGGTTTACTGTACCTATGAATCAAGTTATCCGTATTGCCTTGTATTAGTGATCTGTCCTTATCATGATTTCCCCATCCTTCACTAATGATTTTTTGTGTTTTCTTTCACGTCATTAACAGAAAAATTAAATGGCATAGTTCAAAAGTCGATTTAGAGAGATAATGTCATAAGTGGTTCAGAAAGTGCATTTTTTTCAACTTGTTTTTAAATTCTTAGTTGCAAGCAAACTGCTTATTGAGAAGTACGAATCTTCCTCACCCTCTCCAGTTTCACATTACTCAGATTGACTGTGAACTGGTAAAATTAGACTTAAGTTGGTCCAGTGTACATTGTGTAATTCACCCTTTGGTTTAAAGTTTCTTCTACTTGATAGTGTTGTTCCATACATCACTTTAAGTTTAGTTATATATTTAACTATTAACACCTGTTAAATCTTAGAGAGTTTCTATTTTAAAAGGCAACTATAAATACCATGCCAATGTTCAAAAGTAGCAGTAATACATAATCTTTTTCTATTTTTAAAACATCATATTATTGCAAACACACATGTGATTAGATTACTCACTTTCAAAAAAATAATCAAAGCTATTTGTGTATTTCAAGCTAAGTATGTACTTAGTTACTCACTGGTTTCCCTTTTAAAATATCACATAGTTCTGACCGTTTCTGCTTCTCTAAAGGTACCATAAGAATCTTATTCACACACAGCACTGGCTGGTAGCCGTGAGGTATGCCCAGCTTTGAGAGCCCCCTGCAGAGAGAGTCACATACCCTTTGGATACTCCTTTCTCAGAATTGCAGAGCTTCTTTCKCTAACTCCTGCCAGTTGGTGCTGCTGGCTCTGGTGAAGGCAGCAGCAGGAGCAGCTGCAGCAACAGGGGCAAGGCTGCCTGCCTTAAATCTGTACCTTGACTTAAATGCTTAACTTTTGTCATTACTGTGGGGTAGATACACATTTGTCTTGTATACCTGAATTGTTTGCATGTGTCTTCCCATAAAGAACTGTTTCTGAATTCTGGCAACAGGGGAAATAGTGAAAAGTAGAGGGAACTAATTTAAAATAGTCTAATGAATATGTTTTCCAGATAAAAATTTGAGATGTTTTCTGATGAGAACCCACATAAATGTGGTTAAAAGCCATGTTTCAGCCAGTATCCACCTTCTGTGGAAAGTATGCTGCCCAGTCCATTTCTTAAAATGGCTTAACAAAACTGGCAGCTGACGTAAATCAGTATTACCTCTGGAATGGGGCAGGTGAGTTCTAGTGATGAGCACTAGTTTCCATGGTCATCCTTTGGGGATCACAGAGAATCCCACTGCCAGTGATCCTTTAAACTCAGTGAAGTTTCCCTTGCTATTTTCAATTTTATATGTAATCAATCTTGGTATAGTTTGGATCCCTAACACTTAAGGTTAGGAGTTTTGCAGCCAGGATTTTGGTTCTGCCCATTACAATTTTAAGCTAGATTCTGAAAACACCACACTACTTACGATTTCAAACATTTTTGTCCATTCATGCCGGACTAATTTACATGATCTAAGCACAAGCTGCTAGGATTTCTCCCAAACTGTTCCACTATTTTTCAAAAGGAACCTGAAATCTAGGATCACATTTGGGATTTCTTCTGTGGGGAACAAAACCTTGGGACATCAGTGCTGATAATCCCATGGAAAAGGATAGGAACTGCACAGGTTCTCTAACTGCTATTGGACAATAATCTTATTTTTTTATAACTGACCAGAGACAATTACAAATTCCTTCAGATTACATGAGTAGAGATAGTAGGGTATTTTCTTCTCTTTTGTATGCCAATACTGTCAAGTATTACTTAAAATTAAACCATGCAGCTGACTCAAATTCTGTTCAAGTTCCTTATCCAAATTGCTATGGCTGTTATCTTAAAGTGCATCTCCTGAACACTGTAAATATCAAGCGTTGTTTATTGGGCTACAATTCCTTTTCTGGTTTGAACACTTTTCTAATGGGAAAATTAGCTATAATATGAGCTTTTGCTCAAGAGTGAAATTAAAGACATTATTGAATTTTCTGAAGCAAAATATCTACAGAAAAGCTGAGTACTATCTTAGCCTTTTGTTAGAGATGAAAGGTGTACCTAGCAATGTGCATTCTTTCTGTTTTCCAGCAAAGGAAATGTGCTTAAATTCATCTTCAGTTTTCTTCATATTATCCAAGACACTTCTGATAAATATTAGGGTCAGGAAAAGAATTAGAGTTCACCTGTTAAATAGCTTTGAGGCTTGGAATGGCCATCCCTTAATCTCCGCAGTGATCTATTCCTCTTCCTTATTCCTAGTAATACTTGTCATTTACAAGCCACGTCATTCTCTCTTCTTTATAAATGTGGTATTGCAGAGTTCTGGCTAAGACTAGATGCTCTGATTGACTAAGCAGATTAGTGGAGACTCTCACTGTACAAAGTTAAGTCATTTTGTATTTGTTTGGGAAATTAATCTTAGAACCAGTACCTGAGAATTGAAAACCCTTGAATTACAGGTACCTTCAAAGTAAAGTGATGTATTAAAAGGTAAAAAAATTAGGCAAAGCAAGTATGAAAAATGGAAACCTGTGAAGACATTTGTCTTGGGAGGTATATTTTAGGAAGGGTAGAGTGAAATATTAAAAATTCACTGTACTAAGCTTAATCAGCTAATTAAAAAAAAGATAACTTTGTTAGCAGATTTTAAATTATTGGTAAAACATACACATTCAAAATAATGAGACATATTAAAGATGTGATATTGTGGCCAGCTTTGTAATAACTTTTAAAATACATTTTAAAATGTTTTTTTTTAATATTGAATACAACAAAAATGTCCTCTCTGTAGAGTCCAAGTCATAGCACCATAAAAGAGCAAGAGTATCTTCCCTGTAGGGTAAATCCTGTAGTCATTAATATTTCTAGTGACTCACGCAGTGTATTTTCTAAACAGGAAAAAAGCTGGGAAGCTAGGGCAAAGACAGAAATACTMCCACTAGAAGCTCTATTGCTTCCATTAATTTTCATGCAGACTTCTGGTTCACTGCATCAGGCAAAACATTTCACAAAAAAACCCCGTTCTCTTTCATCCCAATTTAGGAAAGCCCTGGCTAGGTGGTAATTCTGGAAAACTTTTGTAAGCTGGAAGCCATGCAAATCATGGCGTAAGCCATCAACTGCCAAAATCCTCAAGCCATGTTGTTCCCCTAGATAAGGGCAGCTGGTGACAAAGTTTTGTGTAAAGATGACAGCACGCATCTTCCTGGCATTTTATAACAAGAACTTCAGAAGATATTCCCATATTAGTGGAGGCTGAAAACCCTAGAGAAGAATAGAGTTTCATGACAATGCTCACTTACACGAGCAACAGATGAGAGGTAGGTCAAAGGAGATGACAGAACTGATGATTTGTGCATTCTTCTGTGTAAAAGGAAAGGAATTCCAGTGATGTGAAGGAAAGGTGCAAAAGCTAAGGGTAGCCAAAGTGGCTTTAGGAGAGAGGTATTTGAAGTAACAACTGCCAATAATCTCTTGGAATTTAGGGCCATGTGTCAATAGGTGGAAACAGGAGTAGGTTTAGAAAAGGATACATAGGTTAAATTATACAATCTAGGTTGATGGGAAGAGTTCAGGAGGCAACAAGAGAAGGAATGGAAGTAGAAGTGAAGAAGGTTCATAGCCAACAGGAGATTGGGCTAAAAGCATGAACAGAGAAATTAAAGGCTCAGAAATAAGTATTTTCTCAGTATTACCTTTTCTACTTACACTATTCTTTTAAGAAGATGCTATGCAATAGTCAGTGAAATCTTAGTCAGTGAAGCCCTCTGTGTTAAGACCTCCATTATRAAAGTGTTTTACACTTTGACCCCACAAACTATGTCACCCGAGTACTTTACATGCCCTTCTTTTAAAGCTTATAAACATTTGGAAGAGGCTGACACCTGACGGGATAACCCGGAGAAAATATAAAGTTGGTTTAAGTGTAGATGGTTTTGGTAACATTTAGCTGAATACAAGGGGTAGGTACAGATTGGTAGACTAGAAATACAAGCTCAGCTGATCAAGTCTCTCTTGTATCCTTGAAAGCCTAAAAACCCACCAACAATAGGTGAGTGGGGAATGCAGAAGAGAAGTAGTAGTCTTGGCCCATACAAAATATTGACCTGCTGATTAACAAAAAAGAGAATTTTAGTTGAAAAAAAAGACAAAAAATCAATTTATATTTTGTTAAAACACGTGGATAACTGACAATAGCATCTACAAAGCCTTGAAGAAATAAAAATAGTAAGAACAACATTTCGTAGTTGCAAAGTATAATAAAGAACCTCCTGACTAGCAAAGGCAAGGGCAAGAAGACCTTCAATTTGACATATGGAAGCAAAGGTGTTAACATGCTTAATTAGTTCATTTCAGCAGATTTCATTCTGAGTCATTCTAATTAAGATGGTGAAAAGGGAAGCTGGAGATGAGTTTCTCGAAAAACATTGCTACTTCAGGAACACTATTTCTTTTAAAAATATGCATAAGGAAATAGTTTGATTTCTTCTTTTTTTTTTTTTGTAAAAAAACATTCTTCCTAAGCTAATGTTGTTGTATATTGAATTTTATCTAGTGATATTGAATTATGGAACAGTATTTGTCTCCTGTAAATGTAAAAATCACCGTGTAAATGTGTTAGCTACCTTAGTGAAACCCAGAAATGGCACGCTATTTTAAACAAAAAGCTCCCTAAGGTATYCCACATGTAAGAATAGAACTACCTATGATGACCATTTATACATCCTATATTCAGTTCACCATGAATGACCACAGTAGAATGATTGTGCTCAACAACATTAAAAAGTCCAACTCCAAAGTAAGGCTTAAAGCAGCCTGTAATTTTATGGTGTGAACTTGCACTGAAAACATTAGAGAACTACAATATGGAAAATTCCAATATTTGGCGAACCAAAAAAGCTTAATTGACACAGTGAAGCTGACATGCATGTGAAAAATTAAAAAATATCTGGTATTAGATTTTGACACAGAGCAAGAATTAATGCAATATGACATAAAACCTAGACAAAGGTACAAAATATCGTTCTGTAGCTTGCCAGACATAAAAGTGCCTTCACCTAAGCTCATGTTTATTTAAAGCATTTTTTAACAACAATCATTTTAGAAAAAGATGTTACAAATACCTTACTTCTGGACATGAAGAAATACTAGTCGATAGAGAATTACTGTTTCTCTGACTTGGCCAAGCATTATAATTAGTTTTTCACCCATACTTTTCTTCTAGATTAGTTTTGTTTCAGCATTCTTGCTATCTTATTGCTGTTAGGAATTCTGCAGAGTAACCTTGTTGCTGTTGCACTCAGTTTTTGAACAAGAGTGATTTAATTTTATCTCCAGGTGTCTTTAATCCTCTTTTTTTTTGTGTGGTTACTTTAGTCTTAGACAGTGAAATAATGTATTTGATCTTTAGGAGAAGTCAGCCCTGTGACATATCTTACCTCTCTATGTTTGCATGACCCAAATCCTTCATAATACTCTGTTTTCATCAGGGTGTGTTAAACTTTCTGTTACAAGGAACTGGGATCCTCAACACACTTGATCATATTAACCTGAGGAACTGAAACAGATGGAAAATAAGTTTAATGCACATGAACTGTAGTTCAATCATCTTTGTTAGGAATTATGAATTAAATGTGGCAGCTTTATTCAACTCTTGTAGATAAGGACAAACTCAAATCTTTGTTGGCTTCTGTATCTTGAGAGGCTCTTCTATTAAAGACTACATATATTTGTGTGAGCTATTAAATGGCAGAGAAACACTTTATATTCAGCTAAGCTTTTTCTAGAGACAGCAGCTTTGTATTGCCACCAAGTAAATTTCACACTTTGCTATTCCCTACTTCTAGTCATTAACAGTAATCCTAAAGACGAATGCAAAACTAGTTGAAAGTGAATTGGAGTATGTTACTAACTCATAACTATTTTTCACTGAAGAGAAGGGTTCTTCCAGAAATCCTCATGAGTAAAATAGATCCCTAAGAGAATCATAGTTAGAAAAGACTCTCCTTCCCCATTTGCTTAGAGAGAATGATGTATGGAAAAGGGAAATTGTGCAATTACTCTTCTCAGAAATCTGTTCAAGCCACCAAATATTGTTGAAGCTTCACCTGTACTTCAGAAGTGTCATTGCTTATTTAAAAAATTAAATAAAAACAGATCAGTGACTGTGTGATGGTGTATCTTTATCACCTATGAATGATGGTACAAGTGGTAGCTCTTCCTTTTTAAACAAGATGTGATAACCATTAAAAACCACACTTTGGTGTTGTTCTTCATGGGGCCAATTTCCCTGTGTCTAAAACTTTAAAATTAAATTCCACAAAGCTATGAGAGAAGGTTGTCCCACCTAAAGTGTAAGCTTGACTCACCATGGATGACAGAAATAAGTGTAATGAAAGCAATTTCAGTGTCTGCTCAGGTGTTAGGCTATAAGCTTAATTATGACAGGAGCTAATCCACAGAGAAAACAAAGGTATCTATTTTTATTGATTTTTCTTTCAAATAGCAGGTTGTCCGCTAGTGATCACTGTGGAAACTTTGCAGGGTATTAATCACAAGAAAGCTACTACTTCAGCCCTTAGACTGCTACAAGTCTTCTGTGCTCTCTCTCCTTAGGTGTAGTGGTGGATAGATCCACATCCTCTTCCATCAGTTGTCTCATCATTCCTGAAAGTAGTCACAGACCCAGAAGAATGAAGAAAGCCCTGAGAGGGCTCTTTTGCACAGGTAGGAAATCTCCAAACATGGCAGGCAGTTGTGAGCTACAGGATGTGGTCCGGAACTGCAGCCTGAGGTAGGAATACTGCTTTGTTTCACTCTACAGCTCCGAAATACCCAGGGATTTACTTACAGAGAAATACATTGGGGTGCATGATTATTTGTAATGTTTTCATGGAATGATAGCTGTTCTCACAACAGTCCCAGTTCCTCACGTGCAATGGTTATGTGATGTTTTCTGCTTCTATTTTCTAAGAAATATTTTTCTTAGTATTGCAATTGTAAAAAACAGCTGAAATACATGACTACATTGTATTTGGGTGGCCTTAAAAAAACTCACTTTGAAGTAAAAAAATTAAAAACACCATTTAAAGTTTCATATTTGGGAGCTTAAATTTTCACTTTTGAATACCTGGATGTGATCAGAGAACTGGGCTGGTCTTCTGGAAGGGCACAGCGCAAACGCCTTTGGTCAGTTGGCTTTCTTGGCATAGAAATGCTAATGGATTTACTCTTTTTCTACAGAAAGCCAGAAAGGAAGGCTCCAGTCATTCTTGTCCGGAAAGACATTCTGTTTCATCCCAGTGGATGATATTTCAGCCTTAATTATCTTTACCACTTCTGGGGGGGACAGAGGCCATCAATCCTTAGGAAACCATCCGCACCAATTCATCAGCGTATGTGACTATTCCCACTTGCACCTCAAACGCAAGGTGTGCTTTTTCTGCCAAGATTTCTCAAACATTATAGGATACATATTAAAAGGAAAAAAAAAAAAAATCCCCTACTACAACACCCTGTTGTCCACACAGGTTCTTTTTTCCCCTGGAAAGCGGATGAAAGAGACCATGAGACACATGTGACGTCTTACTGTGTAGCTTAATGCGCTACTGGCAGCTGCTTGGATGCTACGGTGATAAGGGTGGCCAAAGAGCCTATATAGAAGAGATTAGCCAGGGATTTGGGAGAAAGGAAGCCAAGTGGCAATCAAACTGGCTGAAGAAAATACAGGGAGCACAGAGAGGATTGTACAAGAAGCACCTGCCTGTCAAAATGCTCTGAGTATATATTTATCTCCCTTTAACTATTTTCCATGAGTCAGACAGCACTGGTAGCTGCAAATTCAAGCACCCTCAGAATCCTTGGATATCAGCTTGGCCCTGTGATCCAATAGCAGTAATTATCTGTCATTGTACAAAAGCACCTGAAAGCTGCTTTTGTATAGCTAGAACACTTTATGCTATAATAGAAAAGCAAAATTGTATCTACTACTTGAAATTGCTGGGTGAGATTTTTTATGATTACCTCTGAGATATAATAGTTCTTCCCCCCTCCCCTCACCCCCCTTTCTTCCTTTTCTTTTCTGGCAGATAGACCCAAAAATTATCAGGAATCTTGATTGCAATCTGTAGGACATTGTCTTCAATGATACATAAACACTGAACAATAAAAAGAGGASATTTATTGCCAGCTGTCATACTGTGCAGAACTTTATTTCAATAAGATTAAGTCAAGTAATTACCCTTTGGCTTCTATTTAATTATGTGAGAAAGTTAGTACTAAATGCTGCACCTCTTGTTTATAGCCTGAAAATTTTCTCTGGGTATTGTCTGTTATACAAAAGTCACAAAAGAATCACAAAAATAAATAAATGGAGCTGCAAGATTTTTAAAAGAAAGAGAGAGTAATTTAGAGTACAACAATATATGAACAGCTGAACCTTAGTCTCAAATCTGATTAGTCTTACATCAGCTTGTAAGTAATGGTTAGTTTGTATTTTACTAAAATTTTTCATCCAGTGATCTTTATTTGGGGGCTATTTTGGCTTATAGGAAACTAATTTTAATCCAGCTACAAATGGACCCCATTGTCTCTATTGACACTGAGCATACCTAAAAAGCAGAAGCACTCTTACCATCTTATGTTGCAGGCTGCGATATGGGACTGCTTTTGCAAAAAGCAATCAGAGAACCAAAACATGCTATGTCTACTGTAGTTTTAATTTTAAATATGGATCTAGATACATATAAAATTTTCTGGAAGACAAACATTTTTGATTAATAATTTAGCACAGAACTCTATTCAATCAAAAGTTCAAAAAAAATGTGAAATCTCCCATGGAGATGATACCGTTCATAGATTTTGAATGAAATTTAGGAGTCTAAGTCAGCAGACAATTCTAAGGTCTCACTCGTCAGTGAAGGTGCCATAATTAATGCCCCAACGTCTCTACCTCCTATAGTTGATGTGAGTGGAAGAGAAGATGTCAAATCATCATAAACTTTTATAACAACAGATATGAGACACTGCCAGAACCTCGGCTAACACTTCCCTCCCTAAAAGAAAACCATGAACTGGAAACGCTAACTTACATGATGAATGTGCTCCTTGCTTTGGAAAAACAAAATGAAGAATCCTCAAAGGCTCATAAAAAAAGAAATAAAGGGCCTTTATAAAGAAGGAAGAGCCTTCGAGATGTCATTTAGTTCGTCCTCAATCCCTGAGAAAGGATCAGCCATCCCTCATTCCCTCATTACCTGCTCTCACAAACCTTCAGTGATGGAGACCCTGCAGGTTTACTGGACCGTCTCTCYCACTGCCTTACTTAACAAGGGAAAAGTTTTCCTCACATTTAACATGGATCTTTCTTGCTGCATCTTAAACCTATTACATCTGGTCTCTACCCATTTTGGACATGAATAATAGATTATTCCCTTTTCTTTTCAACAGCTTTTTCATATTGGAAGCCTGTTGTTACACCCCCCCTCAGATGATTCTTCCTTTTACTAAAACAGCTGCAGCTCTCTCTCTTTTCTCATAAATAATACCTTCTAGATCTCTAGACAAATGATTGTTGCTTTTCTTAGTGCACTCCAATTGGTCTACATCTTCCTGAGGTACTTTGTGAGACATCAAATGGGGTGAGGTCTCACCAATGAGAAATAGTACTAAAGAATTATTCCAACATATTCCAGTACAATGATCTTCTGTGTACCTGCATGACATTAAAAGGTTCATTTGGCTTGTGATCCACAGTAATTCCCAGAGTCTCTCCTCAGAGCAACTGCCTACCCAGTTGTTTCACACTGTTCTTGTGAACCTGATTACTCCTACCTCTTTCATTGAGGTTTTTTTTTAACATCAAAGATTTTTGTTCAAACCATCTACAAATATCATTTTGAATTATAAAATGTGCTCCAACTTCCCAGACTTAGGTTGTTGGTAAATTTAATGCTTTTCATTTCATTCTCCATATCATTAGTAACAACACTGAACATAAAAGACCTCACCTGTGACACATGTCTGCTGAATTTGACTAGATGCTTCCTTCCAGTTTGACAGTGAACCCACTGGTATCTATTCTTCAGGTACTGTAATCCAATCAGTTCTTCACTGCAGATGGAATTTCTTCACCTTCCCTATGAGAATATCATAAGAGATTTTGTTAAGATCCTTACTAGAGCTAAGGTACAGAACAGTACACAGGGTTTGTTATAGAAGGAAATCAGATTAGTTTGATCTGACTTGCTAATATGAATCCAGTTGGCTGCTACTCATCTTTTTCTTATCTTCTAGATGCTTACAAATATTTGATACCATTATTCATTCTAGTTGTTTTTTCATGGGACTGAAGGTTAGATGCCTGACCTATAATTTACTAGATTCTCTACTATAAAAAAAAAAAAAAAAGCACAAAGTTTCTTCTGTGTATATATATGTATTTAATCTTCTGTACCTTGCCTACTTTTCACCTTAATGGTTCTGAAAGTGCTCTGGGGTCTTCTAGGATAAAGTTCATCAGGCTCTCATGTGACAACAGCTATCTTGCCATATTACCCTATAAACCATATTTTTTCTATGCTGTAGACCGAGTTCTACCCCCCATGTTTTTGTGATAATCATACCCTAGAAGTGGTCCTTGTAGCAGATCACAAAGGCTTTAAAATCTGACATTGCATCTTTATGGAATACATTTGTAAGGTAACCCATCTAATTTTAACTGTTTTTATAGTTGTTGCAAGATTTATCTCCAAAACAATCCTCCCCGGTTGTGCAATGCAGTCATAGCATATGCAACACARACACTCATATCTAAATTGTCCTTAATCTAGCTACTGACAGTGAACACAGGCCAGTCAGGCTGTAGTGCAAGTAAGTCAAGCCTGCCAGAAACCCCAGGTACCTATTCTGACTACTAATTAGAGCTGAAGGTTCTGCTGCTACATTTTCTCTGCTAATTATTATCCTTGTTAGTTAAACTAAACTTAAAGATATAGTAGATACGCATGCCAATGCTTCAGTAACTCAGCTGATGAGAGATATATATACAGAGAGAGATATATATATGTATGTCTCCAAACATCACAGTCATGTGTCCCTTAATAAAATACCGGCAGTGATAAGGGAAGAATCAATAGTTAAGATGCTTTCTGCTTATGGCATTCTATTGGCAATAGATTGTTATTTCCTGTAATTCCTTCTTTATGCGTCACTGTGTGATAAGTTACTTTGTGGCAGTATTTTATTCTTTAATCAGAAAGACTGAATTCAAGTTGTTCTTTGCATTAATTATCTATCAGACTTGTTGGATAGCTCAGATTAGTTATTTATTCACTATATTTTAATTTACTGACTGCATAAATATGTAAAGGCTTAGGACCTAAATTTAATCCACTTTAGTAGATATTTAGACCAGCAAGATATATAATCATATCTGTACTGCCAATATATATAATAATTTTAATATATAACTGAAATGCATAAAAGCAAGACATATGAAAACAAGCGAATTAGTTTTGAAATATGATACAATATCTAAATAACTATAATCACTCACTATACATTCATGAAATAAAAATTAAGCATACAACGTATTAGTACCATTTACTACTTTCCTTATTATTCCCTTAAAGTTCACTTTGTGAAGAACATTTTATTTATTGAAACTGTAAAGAAAATGGTTTGGAAGCCAATGATACAGGTTCCAGCACTGAAACATTTTGGAAGACCTTCGTAGTCCACTTGCTAAGTCTCAGGCACAAGCCAACATACAGAAGGAATGTAAAGTGCAGTGAAATGCTGAAGCCAAGGAGAAGGAGAGCAGGGAGGGGATGGCAGAACTGGAAGCATATTTCAGGTTCAATTTAACATAATTTTAAATTAGTGCTGGAGCATTCAACTAGAATAACGTTTTCAGAAGACATTAGTGTACTCCAGCAACAGGCAGAGGACACCCTGAGAAGCCATAGGAAGCAACACCTTCCCTATTTTCTCTTCAGGGCTTGGTGCGGCCCAGACCTTCACAGTCAGATCAGGAAAAGGAAAGGGAAGGGAAAAGGAGTTATTTTAAACAGTATTAGGACAAACTTTGTGTGAAGGGAGTTTAAAGCTGGAACAAAATATTTTTTGTGCTCCAGTCCTACACCCTCCAAATCATTCATATCCCCATGAACAGAACTCACAATTGACTGAACTTGGAAAATGCTTGTGGAGTTATTCATCTGATTTCTTTATTTTGTATCCATAGTAAAGCAATCTGCTTGATTGCCAAGAGACCTTTTTTGTTTGGTTGAATTGGGAGAGGCGTCAGAGAAAAGGAGAAGAAAAAGAGGTTTCAGGAATAAATGAAAACCACGCAAGGAAGAAATAATAATTCAGGTCAAGTTAAAGTTGAGAGTTTGTTGGAAGACAAGTGTTTGGTTTTGTCTCAAGGTTACTTAACCTTTTTTCTCAACTCCCACTCTTTTTCAGTTACTTATTTCAAAAAGAAAAGGCCATTTCAACATTAGAAGATGAACTACTACTTTTAAAAAATGTCAAAAGTATTTCAAGTGTTCAGATGTTAGAACATTTAAACATTTTTGAATACTTTCTTTTCCACTATTTTTGGCTGAAGGTATTTGCCCACACAATCTCTTTAGAACTGCATGTAATTGTGAATTTACTATTTGCTAAGGAAAAAAAGCAACAACCCAAAGCTAGTTGCTATTGAAAAGCATAGGATTGCCTGGGTAATAATTATTTGTTGCATTTGTGTGCCTTTAGGCTTTACATCTAGAGATTACTGGGAAACTTCTATTTTTAAAACAAATTCCTTGAGATACGTAGAAATCTCTGTAGATCCTGAAGATTTAAACTGCTCACATCATTCTTTCTCTTTAGAAAAGAACCAAGTTTGTGTTCCTGATAAACAGCGTGCAAGAAAATACAGAAGACTTCAGTTAGAGAAACCTTCCCCAAATCCTCAAAGATTAGGTATTTTTTAAAAATTCCTCTCCTATTAGGACACCATCGAAACATTTCAGGGGTCATTTTTTGTTATTTTTAACTTAAAAATAGACACAGAAAGACACTCCATTTTAGAAAAGTTCAGTGGTTAGGTTACACGTGTGGGAGACAGCCCTGCCTTTTCTCAGTACCCTCTGTTGGATCTGTTTGACGTTATAAAAACGCCCTCAAGAGTCGCATCTGCCCCTGGATTCTCCCACACCCTGAGGTGAGCACTCTATTTAGTAGGCTAAAGAGAATCAGTCTGTCTCTCCCTGTGTTGGAAGTGTTAATGAGACTGACAGTTTGCGTGATGCACAGGATGAGGGTAAATACATGACTACTGAGAGGGCATGAATACCTGGTTATATTAGTGGTACTTAGGTGAAGGAAAACTACAGGTTTAGGACGTGAAGTAACCCCGTCTGCTAGAACATGAATTCACTACCAGCCCAGGGGGAAGACTCCCACCTACTTCAATCTGAAACCTGTTTGTATCAAGTGCGTGTGCAATGTAGCCATGCCCATATTAAGCTGAATCATGGTTTGCAGTACTTTTCTCAGTAGGTCTTAAAGCAGGTTAATTTTTAATTAAGCCTTAAATTAATTAGCTCTCTTTTAAAATTAATTAGCTCTCGCTCCATGCATTTTTTTTTCGTTTTTTCTTGTAAGTAAAAGCTGTGCTAGTGTCAGGCTGCTTGTGGCTATCCCAACATGAAATTCCACATCTGGTCATAGCACAATGTCTAAACCTTGTCAAACGGAGGAGTATTGCCTTCTTTATGTAAAGAAAAGTTAGTCTGCCAGCTTTCTAGTGATATGGGAAATGTATGTGAAGAGAAAAACTGTTCCCTCCAGAAACAGTTTTTTTCCAAATGAGTCCAGTTTGCCTCTTCGCTCACTGTATCCTTTGGGGTGCTTACTGCTCTTCTAATAAGGATATCAACCTCTTCGCCTGTCATGTCTGGACATACCTGCTGCGAAGACRTCGTTTACTTTTTAATCCTCTTTTTCAATGCTAGCGCCAAGATCAAATGTTTGTACAAAGAACTCTTCATTGTGCTAATGAGAGACAGGATTTTGTTGGAACTAATTTTTCCTTTAAACTCTCAGAAAGTTGCACAAAGGTTTTGTTACAAACCAAGTCCTGAGGAACAAAAGCCTTTACCTGTTGCTGTAGCCCTGGGGAATGTAACATTTCTGTAAAAAGTTCTCCCTCCCTTCCCTGTCTTAAGGATCCATTGCTGATGACCTGGCATGGGTGAAAAGCATGACTCCAGTGAGAACCAAAACACTGGCTTAGACTGTGCCACTATACTCACTTCTGCCACGGCAGGCAGCAGCAAAACACTGTGCCACTACACTGGTAAGATATCCTCACCTCACCTCTCTCAAATTCTTGTAGAGGCAAAGTAGCGATAATCAGTGCTCAAAGCGCTGCAGATTAGAAATAGGACAGGCCACAGCAGGGGAAAATTTTTTTATTTCACTGCAGTCCTATCACAGCTTCTCGAAGGCATCCAAACATTAACGCATCAGCTTTTTCAGTCATGTTTAATGTTATCTCCTAGTTTTTCCAGCTAGTAGAGGGGAAAAGCTGTTGCTGTGGATAGTTCAGTTAATACATACATCCAGGATAAAACTGCTCTGAAAAATAGGTACAAAAACAACTTCAGGACACTGATGAACTAACTACAAGTTCAAAGACAAACATGAAGATTATGACAAACTTCAAAGACATTATTTAGGAGAAATTTTAGTTAAAGGTCTGCCACGTGTACCATGGAAAGACTGACTGAAATACCAAACCACCAAGTACTGTTCATAGATGCAAATCGAGAGAAAGGAAGAAAATGGTCTGGTAATGCACTGGCTGGTTTCCCGGATACTGCTTTCAGCTCTAGCGTTCCCTGTTCCTGATGGATGGGAAGCAGCAGAAAGGGATCTAGCAGCTGGGARCATGCAGAAGTGGTCATCCATAGGCTGGAAACAGATCTTCCTGTACGAGGGTTAAAGAGATCTTAAGACACTTGGCACATTCATCTCATTCAGCACATTTCTCTGAAACACCTATTATTCTGAAGCTGTTAGATACAGAAAGTGGTGAACTGGGTGGGTTTGATTCACTGCTGTAATTCCAGCATTCCTACAGGATGTGCAAAGAGCTAGAAGAAAGATAAGCTCGCACTATCCTAGGTTTATAAAATTCCTGAAATGCAACAGACCCCTCCACCATTGCAGCAGTAACTAATTCCCTCGGTTCCTAGTTACTCTGATTTATAATTCAGTGATCTTTAACAGTCATGTGTGTACATGTGCTGTGCACGTGTGTGTACAGAGAGAGGGAGAAGACAGCAAGGAACACAACCATGGGCCCTATGCTGGAAGGTATCTGTCCATTTCCAGATCAGGCCAAAGGAGACATACCTACTGTCTTCCAGTGACAGGACACCCACATGAACCCTTCTTCAGTTCTGGGATCAATATTTTCTTCACCTGCCCAGGCTGCCAGTCTGCAATCACTATCACAGTATCACCCATAGGGTACAATATACAAGCATGGGCAAACAGGCAGATGGTAAGACAAGGTTTTATTAGGCTGAACCCTAATCATGGGATTGTACACAAGTAATTATCTGTAATCAAAATGTGATCACTCAGTTCAGGTTATACAGGCAGATGGGGAGCCCTGGCCTGAGGTCAAACTACAAAGGAAAAAATGTGAGAGTCTGCTGGACGCTGTACAAAATTGAAGAAGATAAGTAGTTGGCAAAAGCTACAGTGGTCTAAACCTATTAAGAAAATAGTGAATAGTGGGATAAACTACCAAAGTGAAAGGGAAGTATCAGAAACCCCTTGGGTGAATTATCGTCGAAGTGCAGTGAAAGGGGGTGCTGGCTTAGCAGGGTTCTCACCAAGCCAGAATCAACAAATAACGGTATAAAATCAGCAGACCCAGGGCTAGTGGGGGAAAGAATAAAATGAGGTTGGGCTGATTATGTGTGAGAAGGGAAAAAGAGAATATTAGGCAAAGCAAACCATGCAATCAGGGCTGTTCTGTGTCCCTCTGAGCAGCCCTGCACCTGATCAAGTCAGCTCAGGCTGGTGCAGGTCAGGGAACCTGCCATTCTGACTGCACCCCACAGCTGACCAGCTTCTGTAGCCCAGGGGACTGGGGTGATGTCCTTTACGTGAATGCAGGGACACTGTAAAAGGGATGGTGGAGGGACTGGAGCTGCCCTAGCACAGACATGACTTAATAGCATGCTGATGCTACAGGCTTGGCTTCCTCTCCTACTTCTCTCTGCTAAGGAAAATCAACAGATTAGTTGCAGTTCGATTGGGAGCACTTGCTCATCAATCTGATTCACTTTTCTATTAACTCTCACCACAGTCTCTGAACAGTACTCAGATGGCAGTAATTTAATCCTTGCTGATCAGAACTGGGAAATGAAGTGATCACATAGACACAAAGTACTTGGAACAACAGGAGCTGGACCAGAGTTATAGGGTCAAACAGAATATGGCACCTCCGTGGTTAGGACATTGCATTCTCACTTCACTGTTGCTGTATTTTATGACTATATGCTAAGCATCCTTGCAAACTTCCTAGGCTCCTGTGAGATTTTCCAGGAATTTGAACAGAAGTTTAATGATGCCATCTTGGCAGAGCAGACCTTTTTGCAGTATATGGTGATTCTAGTGGTAAATTATGCTATATAATAAGAGCTGTATAATTTTCCGGTCCGGAGTCTAACATAGCAAGTCATTCTGGATATTACAGAAAAAAAAACATTCTTTTTTTTTGAAGATCATTATATATTGCATGATATTCCGTGTCCAGAAAAGTACAGACTTTTAAATAAATACAGAAGTGCTTTAATGGCCAAACCTAATTTACTTTTCACAATTTTTGCCAAGTATTTCTCTGCATCAAAATAAGGAATACCTGTCATGGGATTTTATCAAAAATTGGTAAATCATATACATGATTTAATAACTCACAGCTGCTTAAAATGTAACATCTAGTGACCTTTATTTGAATTATTTCACTTGAAATTGAATGGTTATTGCCAGAGTACAAACATGTAAATCGAATCATTCCAAACTAAAGAACATCTGTATAAATCTTTGCAGGCAAAATCTACCACTTTATTCCAGAGTTAGTCCCACTTAAGCTGGAGAGCAATAGAATTCATCTACAAGCAGTCCTTTCAGAACAACTATAGAGGGACTACAGAGTCATCTTTATGAGAAATGTCAAGACCCAGTATGTTTTAAGACCATGCTATTACAACACCAATATCAAAGCTTTGAAGAAAAGTTAAAAAAAAAAAAAAAAAAAAAAAAAAAAAAAAAAAAAAAAAAAAAAAAAAAAAAAAGAATCCCACCACCTTCCAAAGCATAATATGGTATGGATGAATGAATGGCAATGACAAAAACCAGATAAAATTGTATTTAGAGAGTTGACTTTTAACATTTAGCTCTTGCATCACATTTTTCTGAAAGCAATACTTGTATTGCTTATACAGTGGAAAGGTTCTGACTCCAACATAATATATGCTTATTTAGGTTGCTAATCCTTAGAGACTGAACCATGCACAGTCCCTTTCACTCTGTAATGAAGTATAGCAAAAGAACAAAGGTATTGTTTCAGCATTTATGCAGGTAAATATGATTAGTCACATAGGAGAGGAGGAGAAAAAAGTTCCTGGAAGATATTACTGGAGACAAGGAGTGTTTGGTGGAAGTAACACAATAGTTTTACTCTGATGCCTAGGTGTTCACAGCTAAAGGCAAGCTCTTCAGTGTGATCTGGTAGAGCTTTTATGCCAAAGGGGGAAGGAAGAAGTGATGAGCACAATTGGATTTAATTTGTATTTTTTCATCATTTCATATGTAGATATTCAAGAATAAATTTTGATATTTCATTAACTACCTTAAAGTTGTAAATTTACAGATTTAATATACATCATTTGTAGATTAATACCAATTCACCTGCTCTGGACCATATCCCGAACTGATGAACATGGATGGTGTTGCCCATACATGAAAGGTGATTTGGACACAGTCATACTCTCCCATTGGACACCTCACTGTAGGAAAAATGAGAGAAAGAAAACTCCACCATATTTTCTTCCTGGACATTTTCTTCCCATTCATTCTAGTAGGGAAGCAGAATTKGGACCAGCTTGCTACATTTTGGATCTCATCACTGGGTTCCTGTTCTCTGAAAAAAAAGATCTTTCCAAACAAAGGGGAGGAAAGGCAGGGGACAAAGCAAGAAATTGGAGAAAAGTTTCTCCTCTTAAAGAGCTTGCTGAGATGGAAAGTTTCAGACAGCTAAAACCAGGAGTGTTTTGGGAAAACCTGAAGCATCTGGAAGGAAAACATTTTACTGAAAACCCAGCCGAAGGCTTAGAGCAATAGGCCAATAGTCCTCTCTGCTCACCATGTTCCCTCAATTCATAATGAAATACGTCTKTCTTTCTTACCCCTTTACTTTGTGAAAAAACAGCAGTGACGGTAATGAGTAAATGAGACACTGCACCCAGGCACAATTCCTTTAAACTCAGACTGAAGAGGTCTAAATGCAATGTCAAAATCAAGGTGCAAGAATCTAACTGCAGTCCTAGAAATAACCTCAGAGTAATGGCGCACGTTACCAGCAGCACAGCAGTAAGAGGAAATAACGGCTCTACTGTAGATCTATGCAAGATTTTTTTTCGCTTTTCTGGGAAAAGGCAATTCCACTGCATGATATTTTTGTCTGCTGGAAAATTCCTGCAATGTGAATCAATGGGCACGTCCATGTGCAAGGAATTTAGCTGAATTCTTTAACTCACTCAATGGAAAATGAGTAAAAACTACTTTTCTAGTTTAGTAGCAGGCTAGCATGCATCTTCCAGACATGTACATTTCTCTCGCAGGTACAAGGCAGAAGGTAAAGAGACCTATGGTATATACTACTTGTACACAGTATTCATGGCACTAAACTGAAAGACGTTTCTTCTAAGCTGTGTAAATTTGCAGAGATTAATCTCCATCTTCAATTTTTTTTTACTATCCAATCAGCATACCAACTGATTTCACTCATCTTTATAAATAGCATTTATCTTCCTATTACCATTCAAATGTAATTTACACTAGGCAGAGAGATTACAGACCTTGATTTTATATGAAACGCCTTTGAGTCATAGTGAGCAAAATGACTCACTTCCATCATCACTGTTCAGTAAAATGATTCTGGGATATCAAAATTATCTGTTCTGTCTAGTCCACCCCATTCTATTTATTTTCCTTAAGTTTGACTTCTGATGAGCAATGATTTAAGGCAACAATTCAAGTTTGCCCCCATTGTTTTGCAGACCAATCTTTCACTATTACATCTCCCAGTCTTCCAGACCAGAAGACCTGCCATTTTTGCAGCTGTTGTCAAAGGCAGTATTTTGCATTCTGATTCAGAGTCCAGTCAGCAATATCAATATGAGATCCCACTGGGAAAGAAAGATCTGTTTGCTCCTCAGAAAAGCTCACTCTGACAGACAAGGAGAAAGCTTGTCTGGTTGATTTAAAGGGATGCAAAATCTAGGAAGTTATGTATGTGGTGCACATGACATAGGGTCAACTTTAGGCTTAGTTCTGGACTCCCCAGTAGAAGAAAGACATGGACATATTGGAGTGAGTCCAGCAAAGGGCTATGAAGGTGACTAAGAGATGGAAGTATCTGACATGGGAGGAGAGGCTGAGAGAGATGGGTCTGTTCAGCCTGCAGAAGAGAAGCCTCGGCGGGGACCTTATCAATGTGTATAAGTACCTGATGGGCGGGGCTAAAGAAGATAGACCCAGACTCTTCTCAGTGGTGCCCATTGATAGGACAAGAGTCAATAGGCACAAACTGACATACAGGAAGTTCTGTTTAAACATAAGAAAAAAAATCCCTTTTTTTATTGTAAGGATTGTTAAACATGAGAATAGGTTGCCTACAGAGCCTGTGGAGTCTCTGTCTCTGGAGATATTAAAAATCCAAGTGGACACGGTCCTGAGCAACCTGCTCTAGATGACCCTGCTTTGAGCAGCAGTGTTGTACTAGATGGCCTTTGGAGGTGCCTTTCAGACTCAACTATTCTGTGTTTCTGGTAGGAGTTAACTTACTTGCACCTGATAACAAACCATCCTTAGGATGTACATCATACAGCATGTTAGAGGAATACTAAATAGATCTCTTTCCCTGAGTCAACAACACTTTTGTTTTAATAACAAAATAGAGTTATAGTTAATGTGCTTCCTCTATCCTTCTTCGGCAACCGTGTTTACGCTAAAATAACTGCATGCCTAAATAGCCAAGGAAAGGGTCTTTAATCATCAGCCTGCAAAAGGAGGAAACATTTGATTCTTTCTGCACTATACTAGCAAGCAAAGAAAAGATGAAGAAAAAAGAAGAGTGCAGGCAATTGTATGCAAGAGAGTGTGCATCCTTCAACTTCGAGGTAAATAAGGCCTATTAGCAGTGAAACATATCACGGACTTTTGTATGAAACAGATCAGTTTAGCACAATAATTTTATTAGCAACTTTAATCATGTGTTCATCAAAACCAGTAATTAATCTTCCAAATGGAAGAAAAAGAGATTGTGCTGATTTCTGATGCATCAAGCTACAAACAATTTTTTCTTTTTTAGGAAGCAAAGTAACATGAGAGGTATCATATATACAGGAAGAACAGAAGAAACTTTCCATGCAGGCATGCAGGTACTATGCTGAAAAGTGCCTGGAAAGAGGTCTTTCTACAGCCTCTATAATTCTACTATGTTTTCCTCATCTCACTCCAAAAATATCTCTGACTTCGAGTCTTGCATTTTAGCAACAATGACAGAAGGAAAAAAAAAGGTGCAGCTTACTCAAGTTCTGGCTTCCCCCTGTAAGGGTGCTGACCTTACCTTCTTTGAAATCCTGACCTGAAGAACAAGGTCTGACTGAGCTGAATCTGGAGCAATAGCAGATGTTTGCATATCTCAAAAACTGTACCACTAGGCCAGATCTTGGAGAATAGACCCATTTTCTCTCATGCATTAGACCTACAATTGATAGAGTAGAACAACCTCCTTTTCCCCTTCCTCACCCAAGAGCAGAGGCCCAGAAATGTCAGACGCTCATTCTCCAGCTGGCTAATGCTGTTGACAAGGCAAAGGAGCCCTGGCCAAGCAGAAGCAGTTAATTTTCATCTCTACAAGGTGCTTTCACTGTAATTTAGATAAAGCCACCCTCTGGCCCATTTCCTAGAGGTGAGGGAAACAAAAAGCTGACCATGCAGGGGCGAAAGAAAATACAGAAACTGMGAGCAAGGGATTTGCTTTTCAAAGTTAACATCCTGGCTAGTCCCAAAGATTTTATGCCCTTTTACTGCTTCAAACTGTTCTTTGTGATTCCACACAAAGTATCTTCAAAATAGATGTTTTCCTTCCAAATAGGAAGCTATTAATCGCTAACCAATGTTATTTCTTCTGCTTTCCCAGAATCTATTCTAAAATTACTTCCAATGTCCATGCTATTACCCTATCATAAATGTAAATTTATCTGTCAGTCCTTCCTTCCTAATGAGTAAATTGCTTTACATATAGGAGGCAGAACATGACTAAATAGTAATCCTAGAACATCTGATTTATTACAAATTCATACCCTTCATTAACATAGAATATTTTGTACCCGCAGTCTTCTCCTAGGCAACCTACCTGCTTTTCTGATGCAGAAGGTGGGAGAATGGTGTCCCTGTTTCTTGTTAAAATGTACTAGTTTTTCATCGTGCTGTGGCATGGATGTTGTTTATAAGCAAGCACATAAAGAATGATCCAGTTTGTCAAAGTGCAGCTGGGGCAGCATATTCTCTTTCTTACATTTTACAACAAAATATCCAAAGAAGTCATACTGATGATGCAGAGAATGTGGAGTTTGGTTTACATCAAAGGAATTTATGAAAGTTAATGCATATCAAAAATAAAAAGGCATCTGAGTCACTGCACAAAAGCTATTTTTGAACTTATATAATCAAATATACTTACGTATGATATAGAGAGACTGTGCCAGCTATGGCATGCATAGCCCTCTACTGTAATTAATCTTTGCAAGCACTTTCAGTCATTTTAGATCTACGTTTACTTCTGCCTCACACAGTTGTGGTGTTATCTCAGTTTTCACCATCTGTCACAGACATCAGAAAAAATGACTTAAATCAAAGATCATAAAAACAATTTTTAAAGCATTCTGGTTTTCATACTTTACAGTTTCTGTAGGCCCGCACATATAAATAAGACAAAAAGCACCACGTTACTGAATAAGAAGGGAAAGGTATCAACAAAGAAGCTCTTGCTTTCATGAGGCCTTTGCTTGATATACATACTTAGGTCTTGCATCTTTCACCTCATGGTTGACATCTTCCATTTCAAGCTCCTCTCTGTTTATAAAGAAAAGATCCAATGGAAATAGCAGGGGAGGAAGAAATCTTCTGGCGGATCAGCAGTTGCCAGGGTGTCTTTTCATGCTTCGGCAGTCGTTAGGACTCTTACCCAAGAGCTATGCCATTAATGAGAAGTCTAATGACTTCCATTCCTTTTCTTAAAGGATTCAGCATGTCACCAGTATTTATGAGGAAGCCTGCTGTAGCTACAGGGACATTATGTGCTTCACTATATTTCAAGCTGAGAGATGCTGAAAATGGAGCATTAGTTTATCTACTTTTTTTTGGTTTTTTTAAACAGTCTCCCTTTCCCTCCCTCCTTTGTAAATAGATGTGCCACATTTCTTGCAGCCCGAAGCTAGAGAAATGTCTTCAGGCTTGTCGCCAGATCTATTTTCCTCCAAATATCTACCAAATCACCCGAAGCTCTTATTAACTGAGTGAACTGAACCTTCAGACAACAACTGTTCCAGTCCCTCCTGGGGATTTTCTATCTGTGTATAGTAAATAATTCAAAGTTTGGAGTTCTGTACACTTATTCATTTAGCTTGCTTTATTTTTCAAAGCAATCAATGGACTTAGCATTTTATAAGCAAAATGGTAGTTTTTAACACTGAACAATTCTACCAATTAAGGAAAAAAAATCCATCCAGATGGATCTGTTTTCAGTTTTCTTCTCATGACATACTTCCTTTTCAAATTTTCTGAAGGGAAATTTGTTTTTCCTACCTTCCTGAGACCATGGAAAGTACTTAAGGTCCCAGTTTTGCAAACACATACTGCCTTAGTCACTGAAAATRTTCCTACTATCAGCAGTGACATTGGTCATGTGTGGAAACAAGCATAACCTTAAACTTTTGTAAGACTTCTACCTTGATTCTTTACTATCTGTTTCCAGTTTATCCTCTGGCACCTATGTTATCTACCAAGTATTTTGTTTAATACAAGTGCACCTGTCAGGTTATTAATTTAAACTGTCTCTTGTTATTTGCCAAGTTACCCATCTACCTAAAGGATTAAATATATGAAAAAGAGAATCCTGGAAGTGCAGTGACAGTCAATAAGATCAAAACTCTTTGAAGTGTAGAAATACCATTGGAATACTAATTCAGCTCTTAAAAAGCTTAAATTGTTCCCCTGACACCTTTACTTTGCTATCGTTTCTCAAGGAAGCAGAAAGGAGATTCCTTCTTCTTCTCCACTCTTCCAAATAGCTTTAAGCACTATTGATACACGTGCTATCTAATCCATCAGCAGTTGCTTTAAAAATGAAACAAGTTATGTTTCTGGGCCAGTTCCATGATCATTTCTTGTAGTGGTTATGCAAGCTATGATAAATACACAAATTCTCTTCCTGTCTATGAAATTGCAGGAACTTTATGCCTTGTGTGCAGAGGAAGCTCCTTTGTAATCAGAATTTCTTTTTTCTCCAAGGAATGGAAAAAGTGTTCTTCTCCTCTGTCATACCATCCCCATCTCATGGGTGTTTTCCTCTTGTGTTCTCTCTTGGCCTCACAGTCTAAGGGAATTGTACGTCAATGTTCAGTGATAGGCTTCTGCCTTTTATGAATAATTTTGACTGTATATTGACTGACGATCACAGGGAGATTAAACATCACTTCTTTTCACCCTTTCCTCCACTGTAGACCCCCATTCTGATGATCTACTGTGAACACACAGAGTGACATTTTGAGAAGGAATCAGAAACAAGACAGAGTTTGTACTTGACACTCAAGAATTTTGTCAGGTGTGCAAAAGTATTTCACAGGAGACTGAGACTTTGAAGTTTAAAAGCATTGTTTGATTTTATGTACAGCTTTAGCAGTCTCTCTAAAGAAACCCAGCTTTTTTTTTTTATTTTTAATTTTTATGCAATATTAAAGTTTTGCCTCCAGTAAAAGCTACCTGAAAAATTGCTGAAAGTCAGCTATCATCCCACTTTTTTCAGTGTATCTTTATGGCATTTCATTGTGATTAAGTATCATGGGGTGGAAAATGAGTCATAGAACAGCACCGAATGATGTGTTAACATCCTCAGTTCTGTTTTTTTCTCTTGCTGTGACTGGAATTCTCCTGTTACTTTGTATCCACCAATATATTTGTGACATATAACTTAGTTATAATGCAACTATGATGTTTTTTGGATGATAACAAAAACTGGAGTTGGATTTTATATCTTTACTATCTCAATGATCTCCAACTTTTTTGAGCGCTTTTAAAACTATCTTCTCATGAATGACTCATAAGATTCCCCATGTAATCAGAGTGTTTACTCCCCCTAACTAGGCTAACAAGAGTTAGCTACTGCTTAGGACTTTTCTGGAGCAATATTTGTCATAGCTCCTACTTGGTGTGCCCAGGCAATAACAGAACACAAAAGCAGATTGTAGCATTAATCTCAGATTTGATAGAAATAACACAAGGTTAGAAGAACCGATTACAATAAAAAGAAAAATTGTCACAGCCAAAGATAGGTGTTAACCTAAACTTTTCTGAAAGCTAATGCACTGGTGGCAATAATTCAACCCACTAATGTCCACTGGCTGAACACGCTACCATCAATCAGGAAACTCTCCCAGGACTTCAAGATAAAACCAAATGGAAGGAGCTTTTGTGCGGAGCTGCTGTGCTAAGTGAGGAGCAGTCTCAAATGCCTGTGAGGGGAGGAGTGATACGTAACAAGTGGAGGCAGATTTATAAAGGACTTAGGGCTAATCAGAGTCTCTGCTGGACTCAGGCCCCCTGAGACATTACATCTTGGTGAAATAATGGATGCCATTAAAAATGGCTATTTATCGCACTGTGGTATTTTTTACTTACAGGATTTGCAGTATTCCCTTGAGAAATCTCTTGAATACCATGGAAAATACATCAGTAGTCAGTGGGAATTATAATGATGCTTAATGTAGGAGGTGCATTGTAAGGTACAATCTAAATCATAGGTCAGAGAAATCAGACAAGGGAAAACCATAATTGTATACAGTCAATGAATCTAAATGACTCTCTAATTATAATGTAATCTGTTATGAATCCACATGTTACTGCATGAAAGGGACTTATTACTCACAAAAAGCTTATTAATCCCCTATGCCCAAAGAAGGGACGTTGTGATGCAAAAGGCTATTTTTCTAGTCAAAAGCACTGTGAATCCGTGCCTTGTAGCTGCAAGTTGTGAAAACATTTCAGTAATAAGAAAAAAATTATTATTCCCTTCATTACAGCTAATATTTCAGACAATCCTCATATTTTAAGCCCTGGGGACCATAAAATGGAATTATACTCTAGTGTAATTTTTATTTGTCACAGGACTCTCCCTTTTGTTTTGTGTGATTATTTTTAACACTTAACCTTAAGGAATATCTGGTCATTATCAATATGCATGTGTATATGTTTATACAACTCTAACCAGTAGATCAGAAAGTGGTTTTAAAAAAACAGGAAAATGAGGCCCATAAGGCAGGCCCAAGGGAGTGAATGCAGAGCAGGTGGGGATCAGGCTGCCTCGTCATACTCTGACCCCCAGAGCTTTCCAAAGGGAGGATTTGACCTTCTGTTATTGGCATAAGCAAGTACAAATATTTTAGCAAGTACAAATACTTGCTAAATAGTACAAATACTAAATAAGTACAAATGCTGAATAAGTACAAATACTTGAATAGAGGCATGCATGCAAATAAGCAGCTCTCACACGTAATGGCCACCTTTCCCTCTGCGTGCCCGTAGGTGAGTCCTCATAATCAGGCCCACTAGGAGAAAACAGCCAGAAGCTCCACTCAGTCTTCCATTAGCAAGCAGACATCCAGTTCCCTTATGAGTGTTTTTTCACTTGTAGAGCRGCAGCGAGTGAGGGGAAATGCCCTGCCTCAGAGCTAGTTCATCAGTAAGCAGCAAATGTGTTTGAAAGCCATTGCTGCCCATAATAGCCTTTTAGCATATAGAGCCATTGAGAACCACACTGCAGTAGAGAAAAACAGTGGAAAAGCATTAGAGACGAGATTACATTTCTGCGGGAGCTGGAACTGACAGTTAGATGAGTGTGCAAAGCAGTCCAGGTGACAGTTTACCACCTTTAGATAATACCCACACTTATCAGATCTGACACCGTCACAGCACGAGACTCAGGCACTTGATTTCCCATTTCCCAGTGGCCAGCCTCAACATCTTCCACATTCAACTGGCTTACTCGTGGCCTTCATGGTGAAAGATTGCAGATGTTTTGATATATGAATCCTCACTGGTGAATAAAACCCTCCTGTAATCAGTTGCTAGTAATCTCCTTGTTACATGATTCTGTACAAACGTTGACCCTAACTGGCTACTTTGCCCCATGCTTACGCCAACAGACACAGTGTCATGTGTACAGCCTTCATCTTAGGCAAAGTGTTTGTGAGGTACATCAGCTGGTCAGTGCTTGTACAAGAGCTGTTTTTGACACTGTGGCAGTCATAAAATGGTCATTTCTGTTTACAAAATTTAAGCCACTTTTAACATCAAACAGAATATGGATCCATGGGAGAAGTGTCTGCATGTTAGAATGTGAGTGGTATCTCCATTTAATTTACTGAAACATTAATTTTCAAGAAAATATTACACTGAATAGTCTATTCTGAGCTCATAGCAAAGGTTAGAAAGGACTTCCTATAAGATGCTTAGTACCTCTTCTGTAGTCTGACAGTACCATCATTACTGTGATTTAGAGAAATGAAGCAAAGATTAATCTTTGCATAATTAAACCAATCAGGGCAAGTTTCACTGGGGGAGCAGATCCTTGATGAAGCATCTTACCTGCTTTGTGAGAAAAGGGAATTCTTAATATTCCCCTCACCACCCCCTTCTTCAATATTCTTTGCTCTAATTTGATTTCACAGTATTTACATAACATGGGATTTTTTCCTAACTACCCTATAAAAGTGCTTTTCATCCTCCCCCACCACAACAAATAGCTTTCAACCATTTAAAGGAGTTTAAACAGTTCTCAAGTAATGGAAAAATCTGTTTGCCTGATGTATGTTCATGAAGTTACTTGCAGAACTATGTATACAACTACAGCTACCATGCTCATAACTCATCAATTTTCCAGTGCCCCTCGAATAGAAGTCCACCTCTTGCAAAAGAAAGTGTTTCTTACTGGTCACAAAACCCAACATATCACATGTATTCTGAGAAGTATATAAAATCATGTATCACCTCCTGTTTCCTTTGTTGTATAATGTTGAAACTACAGTCACCTTATTTTTCTCTCATTTTCTGGGATGAAGGGCAACTACATTAAAGTCTCGCAAAGGAAATAATATGAGGGTAAGAAACTCCACCTCCATCCTCAGCAGGGATTAGGAAAGACATGTGCTGAGGATGACTGGCAAATTCAGAGAGCCTCTGGCCATGCAGCCCCAGGCAACGCTGGTCTCCCACGGCAGGGCTTGGCATCGCTCTCCTCTGATCTGGGGCACTGGCTTGCAGGCTGCGTGCAGTGTTTGAAGGGCAGGACAGAGGAAAAAGCCACAAATCACGATTCCTCTCAGCTATTCGGGGCCATTTACAAGAAAATAAAGTAARAAAGTGGATTTAATTCTTGGCTTCAGCTTGGCTGTGCTTTCCCCCAGCACTGGTTAGAAGTGGAGCGCAGGTTGTCAGTGCATAAATGCGTCTCTGTTTGCCTTGGTCAGGATTAAGTCTTACCATCCACCCACAAGTTCTTCCTACAGAGAACAATACAAAGATATCAAATGGAGAGAAATACCTTCAGTGGTAAAAGGAAAAACAAAAGGAATGCTAATTTCTCACTGAAATTAGCGAGTCAGTTTTTTCTAAAACAAACTGAGCAGACTCAGAAAATCTACCTCCTCAGAAGTCCCGCCTTGTGATTGAATTTTGGCAGAGATCACCTCTAATAATAAAGCTGCAAATATTGACAAAAGTTACCCTTAAAAGAGGCAATGTCAACTCCCAGGACATAACACTTGTTCATATGTTATCGAATCAGGCAATTACTTCACCAGAAATCCGGAACTCCTCACTATTCTGTCAGTGTCTCATAGTAATTACTCCTTCTGATAATTATTCCTTACAGATTCACACAAGGTAATTTACTATCACTGATGTCATCCTTTCTGTAATTTTATAACTGCTAGAATTTTTTATCTAAAAAATAAATCAATATGATTTGAAAAATGTTTGTATAAATTTTTGTGATTATAATGCAGCAAATCACTGGTTTTACCATGCTACCTGCTCTTTAAGCAAATTAAGTATAATATTCACTACTATTTGTATCCTTAAGTAACTGTATGGAGAGAAATTAACTTTAAATAAATTAAAATAATTAGTTCCTTTCTGTTACAGCTTATTCATATTGATGACACATTAGATTTATGATGTCGTACCTCTTCCAAAACTCAAGAGACTAGTTGAATATATATTAACATTTTAAATATACTTAAAAATACAGGCACTTATTTACTTCCTTTCTTAAGCTTCAGGATATCCCCACTCTAAACCTTAAAGATTTCCTCTGAGTATATTAATATTCCTCTTTTGAAAAGGAAGGTTCTTTTGTAAAAACTTGCCTCATTGGGTTGGAGATTTGAAGAAAATACAACAGTGTTGTGAGCTTTAGGGACATATTCCCGACAGTCAGCTTAACACCAAAGTAAGATTGGAGCGCTGTCTGCTTAATGATGCAAATACTACTAGAGCAAAGGTAAATATCAAACCCAACGTGCTACTGAAATTGTATTCTTGTCTTTCTCTTACAGTTTAATATTTCACTCTATGATTTCAAGACTGATCATTGCTCTGTATATATGTATTGGGTAGCATTTACAGAAAATGAAAATTGTCAGACTTTTCCAACATTATAGAAATTTTTGTCCTACAGGTTTCATCCAGCTGTATTTTCTCTTGGACTAGTCATCACAATAAAGACCACAGGAAAAAACAAGCACAGTTATTCATTGCAGACACTGATTTTTTTGAGAACTCATACTTTTTGACAGCAATTTGCAATCATTAATATGTGTATTTGTCTGAAGCAATAGTGTCTGCAGCTAAGACCTGAATACCACAACCAACTCAATACCTGGTTAACTTCAGACACACAAATGAGTAGAAACTCTCTTATAAAGAAATTTAATGTGTTCAAATTTAAAATTATTTCACTAATAAAATAGTCTTTTGGATACTTCACACATAGAGAAGAACTAAAAGTATAGCGTGGGAGGAGATTTCAAGGGAGCTGGACCAAAGGTTTGACAGTGCTCTTTACGCCAGCTCAGAATGGCAGAACACACTGGTGATGTTGGAAGCTCAGACTCTTCCCCTTTGCCCTTTTATCTTTTCAAAATTATTCATGTCTATAATGCAGTAAAAGGAAAAAAAAAAACCCAAACTTTTTCTTTTTGTGAGACACAGGTTGATTGCTGTCTCTTTTTGAGAAGTAGTATGTGCAGAAATGAGGTCACTGTCTGAAGTCACTCCCCCATCTGCTCTGTTTAGCCTGTGAGTCATATGGAGTAAGAAAAAAGATTCTATGAACCAGAGTTAACGTGGAACTGAAAACAATAGAATAGCACAGCAACGAAAGAAATGACTACGCCACAATTCGCCCTGTTGCCCTCTATTTACTTACTAGCTTGGATGCATTAATTAAGAAAATCAACTGAAAACAAGGCAGTGAGAAAAAATAGAATGCCTAATTGTGATTAAAGCAAGCGAAGAAGCGATCTCAGAAGAACCATAGCAGTCGTGATGGAAAGTGAACGTTTTCGATGACCTATTAAGTTTCTTGAGCATCAAGAAGAAATATGAAGGGTGTTATGAATTTCATCAGGGATAAGATAATACCAGTATGTCTTGTCAGTGCAACAGACTAGCGTGCCTTCTGGTCCCTAGCAATAAATCCCAAGGAAGTTCCAGGCACTGTGTAGATGGTGAGTGGTGGCACAGATACAAATGCAAAGTGGTAACATAACAGCATAGAGGAGGTATCAGCATAATAGTTACACCTTGCACTCAAATCTTTTTCTGCTGAAAAGTTTGAGAAAAAGGAAGTTTTTTCCTGTGCTTTTCTCCCCTATTAATATTCAATACAGATTTGACAAAGTTCACAGATAGATTGTAAATGGAAATGATGTCTTCCAAAATAGATAGTATTAAGATTCATTGAAGACAACATTTATTTTCCTTTCAAATTTTTGGGTTCATCTGCAGAAGTAGGTCAAAATATTCCACAACTAGTTCATGATCTAAAAATGCTGCTTCAGATATTTTGAAACTATCTGTGAAATTGGGTCTTAAAAATACAGAATAATTTTGGGCAGAATGAAAACTAAATAAAAAAATAGAAGTAGATCAAGGCTTGGATGCATCTTTAGAGCTACAGATTTTATGTCTTTCCTTGCAAAATAAAGTATTTAATATTGCACATTTGTTGTACAAGGTAGGCAGCTTTAACAGGAAAAAAGCCCAACCTGAGATGTGCTTTTCTGCACGACTCTGTGGGTGGTTTGCATAGTGTTTACATCTGCTTTAGGAAGAGAGGAGAAACAGCTGCTCACAGGCGTCATGCAGCCAAAAGCCGGGAGCTGGAGGCACCTTCACATCTACCTGAGCAGGTCAACCTGCACCCCTGGGGCTCAAAGTCAGGCCAGGCTCAGGGGAAGCTGCTGCCCTGCCGCTGTGACCCGTGCCCAGGGCCCCAATCCAAAACCCAGCCCTCACAGCGCCGACGATCAAATCTCCCATGGGAAAGGATGGGTCAAAATCCAGCACTTCCCCATTTGAGGGAGCGCCCGATCACGGACCCACTGCCACCAGCCTTTGCTGACAGCACATGACTTGCCATTTGGACGTAAAAGTGAAGTTCCAATGTGTGCTTTTCTGACCACACATATAACATCTTCATCTTGGCAGCTGAACCAGAAAGCAAGTGTTTGCATACACTTAGTCATCTCCCTTTTGCTTTCAGTCTTAAATTTATTGAAATATTTCTTGGTGCACTTTTTCAGGGCCGCTAGTGAAAGCAAGGGAAGCCACTAACAGCACAGGGGAAGATATGTTCATAAAAACATAAAAAACATGAGACTTCAAAGTTCCTCAAGGGGCAGCCTCAAGCAGGAGGATTGTTTATTCAGTGCTTTGAAAGGGAGGGAGAGGGAGAAACTAATGCAAGGATCGAACAAAATGAGATGTGCAGCATTCATTAAAAAATAAGTGTTGATGAAAAGCGGGATGACTTTTTAATTGTAAAATGTTCGATAGATCGAATATAACAAATGGTTTTTTGTTACTTGGTTAGTATCTTGTGGGCAGGACGGAGAAGGAATAGAGAATTTTTCATACATTTAATAAATACTTATTTAATAAAACATTTATTAAATGTTTAAAAAGAACAGTTGCCAAAGCCCATTCTTGGTAGAAAAACCTATAAGCTCACTACAAGTCAAAGTAAGAGTCAAAATAAAGCCCTTACTGTTGCTTAAAGGGCCCTTTGCTCTTCTAACAAGAAAGTGAACATGCAACAGCCAATACATAAACTAATAGCTGAACTCATAGGTTCTAAGTCACATAAAGGTGTGAATTCAGCTTATATATCTAGGATCTGAGTTTGCATTTGGAGCTGATATGAATCTTCTTCTTACAAAAATAACATTTCTCCCAAGTACTAAAAGAAAGTTGAAAAGATTTTCATTACTCCCTTAAACCCTAAACGCGCAAATTCTTCTGTGTTTGCTCAACTTTGCTAGCTGGCAGTGAGACCGGAAGTATGATGTGATATTTCATTATTACCAGTTGAATAGCTAAAATGCAGAAAACTTGTAAGCAGAAAGAGCCAATGCATTTGCAGTAAGATTCATTTGGTGACTACATCGATCTGCTGAATATTAAAATCTGTAAAATCTTTCATTTCATTTCAGTTAACTTCAGTGGTAATGTCTCTGCAGGTAAAACAAGGTCAGGTGGAGATAGCGCAACTCGCTTCATTCTTTCTCACTTCACCCCAGCCCCATTCTCATAAGGCATGTCAAAATACACTAAATTAATCAGGCTGATTCAACAGCTACAATTCTCCTAATATTCCAAAAGCAGAACAGTAACCGCTGACACAGCCAGCTGGAGCGTCAGCCCAAAGGATTTACATCTATGATTACAAAATGCCGGAGAAAACACAGATCTAAACAGAAACTTCTCCCAGCCAAGACAGTCTTTATCTGTTTCCGATTAAGACTCCATCGCTATGTTTGCAATCCCAAATGCTAGTAACACTCACCCTTCCGCGCAATTCTGCTGGCATCATCCCCACCCCCATAAATGCTACAACCCTTATTGCATTAGTGACCCCTAGTTTGAGAACTGCTGCCTAGGTCTTTCCCTCCCCTATGCTATATTTGTATCCAGTCAATGAATCTGAAATCCCCTGCTAATTACCATCTAAGCTGTTATAAAGAATCTACACGTGTTACTGCATGAAAGAGGATTACTGTACTTTAAACTTAGCAAGGCTTGGTAATCCCATGTACCGTAGGACTGGACATGATAACGGATGCAAGTTTACAGACAGCGCTTTGAGCAGCATTTCCTTAGCTGCATGGTTTAGTTGCTACCACTACTCTTTGCTTCTGCTGCAATACCCAAGAAGTCTCTGTTCACGATAGCTGTGTGACATGCTGAGGAGCACATGCAAAAAAAAAAAAAAAATCAAATACATGCTGAGTAGTATCTTTATTTAGTTAGGTGTTTTTACAATTCTTAATGCTGTAGCATCCTTTCAAGACGATGATGGCAGATTTTGTTGATGGTGTTTACGGCCTTTCAAAATTCCTCTGAAATCTGTTTTGGAGTTAATGATTTTTGTTTACAACAATCATTGGAAAAAAGTAAGTAAAGCTCCTACCATAAGAGCTCAGATAGTGATCTTAAGCCTATGCTTATCTCCCAATCTAAATATTTTATACACACGAAATCCTGTTCAATGAACAAGTTAGTAGTTGAAGACAGCATGAGAGTAAGTAGCAAGCGCTCCATTGTATTAAAATGTGTTTTCAAATTTGGTCACATAATTTTAAAATAAGCAAAAAAGAATGCTTTGCTTTCATTTACAGACAGGAAAAAAAAGGTCACTTTTGTTAATAACTTGCACAGTATCGAAAGTTTACACATCTCCATTAAGTGGCAGTGCAAATCATTTGCTCCCTACATTTGTAGGCCAACTGAAAAGAGCTGTGTTCACAAGGATACCAAAGACCTACGTAACGTCTTCCAAGGCTCAAGCCTTTTCCAGAGAAGAGAGGGGATTATCCAGTAGAGGAGATATTATCTCAAGAGTCTCCAGGAAGGAGGCTTTTGAGAAAGGCAGTGCTTGCAGGACAGGGAAACATCCATTGCACAGCTAGGAAGCATTGGGAGACAGGCATACAACTTTCACTGAAACTCCAGCCTTCATGTTTCAGAAAGAGATGGTATTAAAATGTTGTTTTGGCAGTATAAAGCACCAAAAGTTGTTCCCTGCCTTGTGTATACATACCTTTCAGCTCTAAAACTTAATTAGCATTAACTAATATTCTCTTGAATACGAATTTCCTTTACATGAAGTGAATTAAAAAAAAAAGGCAAGCTAAAGAAGYTAAGCAACCTACAAAAAAGTCTATTTCTAAGGAATTTTCCAGGGGTTCAGTTTAAAAGGACATGAAGTGGAAGAGTTATGAAAAAATCAGTGAAGAAAAATTGCTGTTACAAACCTTAGAAGACTGACTCCCCAGAACTCCTGGATTTTTCAAGCTTTTGATGACAAAGTAGGTTGAAAAATGACTAAGACACTTACCAACAACAAAAGATAGAAAAATTATTTTAAATCACATTCTCAAGAAAAATGAATTGTCAAGAAATTATTTTCATTATTACTAGCACAAATTGTCATGTCCACCACAGGGCAAGGTGCATTACTCATAGGTTAGTTTAATCAGCTCCAGTAGTTTTGGGAATATTTTACTGAAAATAGACCCTTTCCAGGTTAGGAGTTTCTTCTCAACTTTGGGAAAAAAAAATTCTACTAGACAAATCATTTGCCATGTTCATTTCCATCTGTGACACATCTATCCCGAAACGGGGCAACATAATACCATGCCACCAAGGAAGGATCTGCTTATATGGTTAAATATTCCATATAAAGTATGAATATTAAAAAAATATTTTTACAGTGCATCTGCATTTTTTAAAAAAATCTGTAGAAAGACAAAGCTAAGTATTTTACCGATATCTGTCCCTGGATTGAGAACTCTTCTGCAGATGTCACTGTAGCTCTCTACAAAGGTCCAAATTTTACACAATATTTCTTCACTGAAGCCAACTAGACTCTTTGTCCTGGTACCTCATGGCATTGAAGTCCATGGTTAAACACTTCTTCAAAAGTTCATTAACCCAAAGTTAAGATTACTTCCCTTTTGTCCTCATTCAGCTGTTCTCAAACCACTGAAAACCAGGAAATAGTCTCACAAAAACATGTCCTCTATAAAACTTTTAACTCACACAAACAGCTCAATCCATGCTGCCAGTGGGGCAGTAAACTTCACGAAGACTGCAGAAATGTGTAGGTAGGATTGAAGTGAAACACCGTGGACCTCCCCAGAAACACTCCATTGCGCCCCAGTAGAGCAGTAACACAGGACCAGAGGTTTTTTTTTTCCCAGGGGACATTTAATCTAAAATTTTTGGTGTATACATAAAAGTTTTGCCATTAGGAGAAAGGGTGTAAACTTTCCATGGCTTCCATTATTTCCCTGCCCTCTTTATGAAACTTACTTAAAATTTCTAGATAACAAGTTAATTAAGTTATATAAGGTGTCATGATAGCTGTCTATAAAGGGCCAAATTGCATGCTTTTGCTTCTTGATTGAATCCAGCTAAATTCTTTGTCCCAGCAACTTGTGGCTCTAAGTTTCACAGATAAGCTCCTCATTTCTCCAGGAAGTCATTAACTCAAAGTAAAGATTGCCCAGTGACGCTTTCCTTTATAATGGCTATAGAAATCCAGTTATAGAAATCCACTTCAAATAAGAAAGGGTTATATATTTTTATATAATACCTTCAACACTCTTATTAACAGGTTTTGTGCATGACAGTATCTTCAATTTTCTTCTGACGGTGTCTCGTTATTTTTCCTGAAGGGTTACAATCAAACCTCTCGGGAAGTGCCTGAGTGGACCCAAATATACGTTCCCTACATCAGCCTACCTAGCTTTCTCAGCCTCTCACCTTGGCAGTGCTCTTCTGAAACTCCTATGATGTCGTGTCAGTTAACATCAGTAATTTCACCATTATAACAGCAAGCATATATTTTAGTGCTTCGCTGTCCATGTATATAAGTCAAGACATGCTAGTGTTTCCAACTTTCCTAATGCAAATGCCAAGACAGAGGACTCCACATCTGGAAGAGGCCATCATTCACCTCCTTCGGTAGTACTTAACAAATAAAAGGAAATCTCAGGGAATTCTCTTTCTCCCTGCTCCTGAAGGGCGAATGCATTATTGTCTTTTTCTCCAAAGACAGTAACTGAAGTTGTATAAAGATTAAGCTTTTGACATCCTATTCTATTCAAAATCTCTCTCACCATTCCTGGCAGAGAACCTGTGGAGGAAATTTTACTTTGAGATAATCTTTTAAAAATTATTTAACACATATTTTTGTGATTAACATTATTAACTTACCTAAGACAAGCATGCAATAATGTATCACTTCACACATGTGATTAAAAGCCATGTCAGAAGATATGGCTCGTTAAAAACATCAGGTAACATGATAAGGGAATCGGCCCAGATGCATGCTAAGGACCTAATGCACTGCTGACATTCCGCTTAGCTGGGTTTAATCTCTGCCACAACCACGGTCCTTTTAAAACTTGCTCCACAAAAGGCAAGAGACATGAAAGAGGAGCAGATGATGATCAAGCATTAATTGAAATTCCAAAGTGAATGTGACTTTTAACATTTTTTTCTCTACGCAATGTGATCTTTTTAATATGTATCAGTAGGTTTGCAGTGTGATGGCCTAAGGATAAAAGGGAATCAAGGTTTGCAGAGAAAAGCAGGTAATGGTAGCTGGATAAAACAAGGCAAGCTTGCAGCCATCGTTCCTTAAGAACCTGGTAAAGTTACTCTGAGACAAAGGCTCTCCTATTTTCCCTACTCCAGCTCTATCAATAAGTCTAAGGAAAAGGTATCTCCTCTCCCTACAAACACTGCTTCCTTTTTCAGTGTGCTGCTTCAACAGGGTCACGAACTTTGGGTCAGTCTTTTCACAAGTGGTGGAAAGACCGTGCAATTATATTCCTGCACCATAGAGGACGACTTACTAGGAGCCAACATACACTAAAGATGAGCAAGGCTGGAGGAAAAAGGCGCATCTTACAGAGAGACTCCGGTCGTCCTGAATGTGCTTATTCAGCTGCAGTAGCGCTTTCCCAAAACATTTTCCCTTTCCCCCTCAACGACAGCATGCTGGAAACCGCTTTGCAAAGACCTCTCCTCCCTTCCCCCACATCGTGTTATTCTTTACATCTTCTCTCTTACACTGAGAAAACGATGCAGAAAGAGTATCCAGTGTTTTCCACACCAAATAATTTGTTGACTGTTAGAGGGCATATGGGCAGGACAAGCGCTGCCTTCAGCAGAGTATCTGTGCCCTCTGTCATTATTTTCTGCTCTCGCTGCCCATTCCTAGCTCAAAGCAAGCCCTACTTCCGTCCGCTACTCGCAGCAGTCATTTAAAGGACAAGAGTTTTTTTGTAGCTCTGCTGCAATTCACAATGCCAACACAGAAAGCCTCGATCCTTCTTTACTTTTTATCTAGGAATGAACACAAAAGATGGGGTGGGGGAAGGGAAAGAGAGATGGAAGAGTGCCCCAACGTTTCTTCTGGTGTACACAATGTTCGTTGCAATGTTCACAGCCTTAGTATATATTATCTGGGTTAGCTCTAGAATATTAAATCATAGAGTCATTAAAATATCAGAGGTTAAGTTATTTTCATTTCTATAACTATAGAAGAAGAAATAAAATTATTTTTATTTGGAGTAATTATCCATGCGTGAAAATTGCTTTTTAACTGGTATTTTAATCTAGTTGCTATTTTGGTAAGGTTCATATTTTAAGCACATGGTAAGCAGCCACTGCAAATATTGCTGAGACTTATCTGCCATAATACACTACCACCATTTATATAAAAAAGTTTAAACATGATTTTCCTAAGATATGTTCTTTCTCACATATGAATTAATTTTGGGAGTTCTTTTGTGTGCTGCTTTATTAATAGCCACAGTTTTATAATATGCTAAAATCATGTATACTAGCAGATGAAAGCAGAGAAGAGGCATTTAAATTCCTGGAAATTTAGAAAATCATGTTTCCATGCCAAACAAAACAGACTAAAGTCCTTCTCCTACTGTCACTCATCTCAACAGTAACCTTACTGTGAAAGCCTGTCTGTCTTCGCTCATATTTGCAAAACATTTTCAAGAAGTTATTTGTGCCATGACATGTGGGTGAAAATTCCCAATTTCCAATTTAGTTTACCATTGMAAATTAAAGAGTAGATAAAGTTTTAGTTTGTTATAGGTACTAGGGAGTGCCTTTGCTTAAAACTGAGATAAGCTCTGTTGGATTTGAAACCGAGCTCAGGGAGGGACCTACAGACACAGTCTCATGGGGCTCTGACCCCCAGGGAAAGTAACCAACACAGAAGAAGTTCCAGCTACTTAATCCTTTTACAATTATTATTATTTCTTAAATTATTATTTTACTGTTATTATTTCTTAAATTATTATTTTACTATTATTATTCCTGCTAGTTTAAAAATGCAACCAAGCACAACAGTGAAAAAAGACATGACAAATCTGTGCTATTGTCTTCACTTTCTCTCTGAAAACATGTCTCTCCTGCCCTATAATAATTTTCTCATTTAGTTAATTGTCCTTTATATTTCCCTGAACTAAGCATCTGACTATGGATAATGTAGCTTCAAAATATCTCCAGGAAAGAACCCAGTTGCCTCCTTCTCTATGATCAATCTTTAGGTAGGTAAATTGCATTCAATCCTGTTTTGCTTTAAGGGTAAGTGTTTGACCCATTTGATACAGAGAGCTGATCAACAATCATCATTCAGCCACTGAAATGAAAAGATTTCTTTCCAGAAATGTTGTGCATACAATAAGCAACAGAATTAAAAGATCACAACCTGAGACAAGGYGTACAAATGCAGTAAGATAAAACACTCATTGCTCCAGATAACTTTTGTCTACTAAAATCAATCGGAACTTCTTCATGTGAACTGTTACAAATTTTGCAATACTTAGTTTATTATTATATAGAAAACTACATCATGCATCTAGGGAAAAGAAGGGGTATGGCATACTTCAGGTCTGCACCCCACTCTGAGAGGCAGAACCCATTTGCTGCAGAGGTAAATAACGAGATGACAGCAGCGCTGCCCGCCGGGGAGGCTTCCCGCGGCTGTTCAGGCAGCAGCAGCGAGTGGGAAAGGGAGGACCTTGCCCATACTGCACCTGATGGTAACATCCGACTGGCAAATGTAGAGATTTTAAAACAGAATTCTGCTGTGCGTTCAGGAAAAAAAAAAAAAAAAAAAGAAGAGGAAATTATCTCCTTTCTTTGCAAATTTAAATACTTTGAAACCATATGAAAGGCTCAAAATATTTTTCCATTTTGTATGTTATCATATAAAGTTGAAATAAAATTTGCCATGTTATTGAAATGAAATATTGAAATTGGGCTGGAAAGCTCTACAATGAAAGAACGATGCTCTCACGTTGTGCCTGTTTCAAAATGGCATTTTCTCAGTGCCAGTCTGTGTCACTGGAAAACTTCCAACCGACTTCAGGTAAGTGTATGACTTACCAGAGGTGTATCTCCATCTCTGGGATGCAGGAGAGTGCAAATTATGTATTGGCCCTCAGTCTCGTCCTAAAACAGTGCAACAGTATGCTCTCCAATACATGAAATTCATGGCAAAGCTAGCTTACCTCACTGCTACAAAAGCACCTCCGGTATTTTTTAGGTATAAAAATGTCAGAACTATTTGTGTTCTGAAGGGTACAGAATAGCTTGAGGGCAACAACAAGCTTTGTAAGAACCAACATGACGCATTCGCAGCCTTGTTTGTTAAATGCCAAATGATATTCCATTTTGCAGCGCTTAAGCCCACCATCTCTGTTGCAGAATTCACTGGTTTCTCCAGCCTACCTCAACATTGAGATTTTTTGTTCTTGCACGCAGCCGGCAGTCTGGCAAGCTAATCATCCTCTGCTGATTCTGCCAGATGTCTGTGAAATAGAAGGCTGCCCACCACCAAACAGACTGGCAGTTTTATGACTGTGACAACTGCTTGTGGCAAAATTATAATTAGTACACCARTGTTGCTATGCATGCTAAATTGGATCACACTGATTCCTGCTCCAGTTTTTTTAGACACTCTGAATATGATTTTTAAACAATTGTGAAAACAGCTGCATGCTGATTGCCATTAAAACCAACATCTACCAGATCTCAGCATCAGGCACAACGATGTTTCTCTTGCTACTCCAGGAGATGGTGTAAGTGGCGAAGACTATGCTGTGTTGGTCCAGGGAAGGCTGTCAATGTTGTTCTTAGAGTTATAAAACATCTTTGGGTGATTAGAGATAACAGCCCATGTAACGTCTCCAAGTGGTTGCTGACATGCAGATTATACAGACTTTTTGCTAAACAGAACACTCCACGCAGGGCTGTTGCTGTGATTAAATATTTTTCATATGTGTTTCCATTCCAAGCATTTTTAAACACCTCTAAGCAAGGGAGAGTGGGTGGAGAAATATGACATGCAGAGAAGACGACTTGGAAATTTAACATTTCACAAAAAATATTCTTGAAGAGGTCAGAAATGCTGTGTTTCTCCCTGATCGCTGCCCAAAAGTGGCTCTCATCTCACTGCCTAATCCCCAGGAATGTGGAAGTCTCAATCCCACCAAACTATTTTTTAGATACTGTTGGTATTGCTTAAAGAGGGGACATGCAAGGTGCACACCTCCCTTTAACCAGCTTGGCGGGTTATTTGCAGCTGGCATGAGGTCCCATGGTGGTGGCTGATGGTGGGGAAGGAGCCATCTTTCCAGGGGCTCTTTCCACAGATGCTTGCTCCTGCATGGGGAACTGGTGCCTTTCCAGTGATGCAGCTGTGCTGCACTGCAATGAGGTTTCCAAATGATTTGCGTTTCTATCTAATTGCTCTCATCATGGGAATGGAAAGCAAAAACCCTCGCGGATTTTTTTTGTAATTATCTCTAGTTGTGGCCACCACTGCATAAAGCTTAAGCGAAGTTGGTGGCTTTTGCTCCTTTCAAGCAACTTACTTGCTGCAGCCAAGAAAAAACCATCTGAAGAGGAAACTACTCGAGCTGTGGACAGGAGCTGCCTGGTCTCACAGCCCCAGTGCTAAGAGCATCTAAAAACAGCAGAGGCAAACGCGTAGAGCCCTCTGATGAGCACATGGAGAAAAGCCCACCTTGGGCTCTCCTGAACCAAACAGGAACCATCACAGATGGTGGCTTCTCACCACCCATCATAAAGCCTGGCTGAAATCAGCTGCAGTGCACTTGCAGACTAGTAAAACAAGCCTAACGTGAAATGGAGAGCGTAGTAGGCATGCTGAGTTCCATTTTGAGGCTCTTGAGACAAGAGTCAAGATGAGACTCTCTGCTTGTGCCAGACAGCTGTGTTGCAGGCTGGCAGGACCTTCCCCACAGACACTTAGAATCATAGAATCATAGAATCATTAAGGTTGGAAAAGACCTCTAAGATCATCAAGTCCAACCGTCAACCCAACACCACCATGCCCACTAAACCATGTCCSTAAGCGCCTCATCTACACGTCTTTTAAATACTTCCAGGGATGGTGACTCCACC
>JAYKAV010003454.1:1491123-1573491 GCA_035582835.1 Phoebastria nigripes
CTCGGGTGGATCCCATCCGGCCCCATGGACTTGTGAGCGTGGGTGATGGCTCTGTGCCATCCCTGGCCTCCCAAATCCAACTCTCCTTTAGATGGACCCACAAGGAGGGCCCAGGGGGTTGCAAAGCTTCGCAGCCCGATGCACACACAGAGCAGGTGGAGGGCGGGCAGCCCTTGCAACAAACAGGAAAGTTTTGCCGTGCGTTTGCTAACCGGCCTTTTGTGAGTTTTATAAATGTAAGGTTTTGAGCACCACAGTGAACACCACAGTACGAGGTATCCTTGCATCAGTTATAGCACAGCAGCACTTGGAAAAAAAACTTGCTGGACAGAGTCCTCAATGGGGAACATTCAAAAGAACATACAGGGAGCCGTGGCTCTTCTTCCCTAATGGCAACATGCCTTGTAGGCATTTAGCGACGGCTGCAACAGGTACAAATAAAACAACATTCATACACTGCCACTGCATGAGCTGTCCTCCCATTCTGATTTTCTACAAGGCAGGTGTAAGGTCATGAAGCCAAAAGGTTTGGGGAAAAAAAAAAATCACATAGCGGTCAAAGCCATTTCAGCATTTGCTGTAAGGCAAACAAACAGAGGAGAACAGAAACCCCTGTGCCTGCGAGGCTCCTGCACACTCCTCACACTCGCAGTCACCTGGCTAGGACATGTGGGCATCTCAAGGGGACATCTCTAAGGGAGTGATCAGCAGCCAGCTTTGAAAAATCCAACTTTGGAGCTCAAATGCGCTGATTATAGATTGCTGTGGTCACTATCATTGTGCTAACGACCTAAACGCTGTTTACTGTTCAGGATAGGCCTTTCTGTTGCTATGGCAAAAGCCATCATATTTTAAAAGAAAACACTCTTTCAAGAAAATTTCATTGTTCAAGGCCTGACAGCAAACAAGCAAATCACCCTTATACATGCAGTGATTAGTCCAGCCAGAAAGAGAACGAAAAAACAGAGACAAAAGCTCTCCTTCTGGGCATCTTCTTTGTCATTCTGCATGATGAATCTTAAAAAAGAAAGGAAAAAAAGCCATAACCCAAACATCAAACAAGAAATAAACAGCAGCTTAAAATATCTCCCTTGAATAAGGAAAGGCATCAAATCAATTGTGTGGGCATACAAAAATTATTTTACTCATGAAAAATACTTTTGAAGCCTTCTAGGCCAGTTTCATTTATGCATAAGATAAAAATGTAATGGGTTTGTTGTTTTTTTTTTAAAAAAAGATTTGCCCAATTGACAATTAGAAAGAATCACTGCAAAAAAGTATCAGCTCTACCACTTAAAAATAAGTATTTCTTAGCAACATGACGCAACTCTCCTGGAAATTCAAGACAAGATTCACTGGAACTACTGTTAAGATATGCTACAAAATTCAATGTTTGTATTGTAGCACTCTGTAATACATTCGTATTGACCTAAGATATTATTGAAGTTACTTGTAGAAAAAATTAAGTGTCCCATTCCCACACATGTTTTTATATCTGGAGTAAAGGAGATCACTGAAGAGCAAGGAAGGAAGGAAGACAAGGAAAAAGACGACGTCATGGTTTTTATGGCCATGTAGGAAAAGAGTCAGCGGGCGAAGTCTCTACTACTGTAGATTAGCAATGAATAAGAGATGGCTGAGGGACAGCTGGAGAGCCCAAAGAGACCAATAGCTTATGTTTTTTTCCAGGAATGGCATGCAGTAAGTAGCAAATGCTGTGTCATAGAGCAATTGCTTGTGTATTACACAGTTTTCTCCCACTGGCATTTGCTCTTTTCAGATGTTCTTTACAGGTTGGTATCATAGTGTTTGGTACGCTGCAAAAACAGACAGCAAATGGGAAACTATTGATCCAGTTAAACATTAGGGATTTATAGGCAGTTAGCAATTAATTGGATTGATCATTTTGGTGCAGCAATTTGGAAAGTAGCTAGAGGACTTTAGGGATGTAACGGAAATGCTACAATCAAAAGCAATCCCCCTCCCCATCTTCTTCTGCAGAACAGCCACCTCTTTTCATTTAGCAACTTAACTCGTCTTGCTAAAATTTCCTATTGATTCACACGTTTTGTGAAATGCATTTATTAAATGATGACATCTTCTGTGTTTTTGTTTTGTGAGTGAAAATACAAATTGCCAGAAATTCACAGCAAAATCCACACAAATGGATGAGAGTGAGAAATTGCACATGAGGATTTGCTCACAGGGTGTCTCTCACCTTGTTTCATAGGTGCCAGTGTGCTATCATCAATGACTAACGTCATTTAAACAATTAGCACAAAATCCTCTTCTGAATACCATGTTTTCCATGGGAGAAACATCCTGATGATCAGCACTACGTAGTTAGGGGTGCATGCATGTGGCAAATGGAGGAGGGAAAGCAGTATTCCTCCCTGTGCTTATCTCCAGCTATGCAAAACAATGCGAGACATCATCTCTAGCATACAGCATAGTCATTACAGTACTCAAACCTCAACAAAAAAAAAAAGCCTGTTACGCTATTCCAAGAAGAGTGAAAAGCTTAAAGTCACAAGGGTTATGGATGTAGGGGCTATATTGATCCATCGCATTCCCCTCCCCTCCCATTCATTATTTTCTCCACAGTTGCACCTCCAAGCACTATCCCATAGCCTCCTCTGTAGAAAACCAGTAGCAAAAAATGGAATCTGAGGAAATACACAGCTTTTATGAGATGTTAGACAATTTGACTATTAATAACACTTGACGTCACACCTTCAGGGAAGCAAAAATGCTACAGAAGGGGAGCTAAAATAGGCCAGCTTTGACTCAGTATGGCTACGAGAGCCGCAGTTGGCCAAAGGCAACCCTACTGCAACTCGCAACTCCAGAATAATCATGCTCTTTAAACTATCTGGCCAAGATCTGTGTTTTCAGTGATTTTGCTGCCAGTTAAAGAGACAGCTAATATACTTGTGGTAATTTGAATGCTATTTCACGTTAATTAGCCAGGTCAGCCTTGCTGCAACACTTGAATTAATTGTGGGAAAATGGTATCATCAGTTCACTGCTAGGTAGCACTGACAGAGCTCTTCAGCAGCTAATCCATCATTCAGAGGCAGAAGCAGCATTTTGAAAGAAGATACAAAGCTTCAGGGATTGCCTTTTCTCTATGACCCAGTGGTGGAGCCTGTTATTAGTATTAATGTTTTATTAATGAAGATGTTAAAGGAAAGAGACAACATTTTCAGACATGCCTGGACTTGGGACCCCTAGCTGTCTCTGCCATGGTCCATTTCCAAAAAGGACAGAGCACTTGTAATTCCAAATGAGGATCGGCAGCTGTCTTTGCTGATCTGGCTAATACCATGCCCGTGGTCACACAGGCATTGGCTACACTGTGTGGCATAAAGCAGAGCTCCCCTCTGTACCTCCAGCACCACCAAACTTGGTGCAGAAGGAGAGCATCAGCATGACATTGCTGTGAGGCAAAGCTTGTTAGCAAAAGGTTTAGTGTTACAGCAGCAGAGCCGTGCTTTCCCCCTGCCCCCAGCACTGCTCTGTCTTGCTCAGTGCTAGCCATAAGTTTGTGTATCCTCKGGGGAGCCCGCAGCACCCTTGCAAGCCGCACTCTGGTTTTCTGAACAGCCTTTTCCCTGCCTTCACTACAAAGTTATTCTCTCACTTTGTTCTTCATAAATGCTGCTCAGAAAGCCTAGTGACAACCTGCTTAGAGGAGAAAAAAGGAGCATTTGTCCTCTCTGACTATAGTACAACATACATACAAATATACCACTTAGCTATAAAGGATTCATTCTTCTTTCCAAAAGTAATTGCTGAAGGTTTGCTCTCTAAAAGACAAATACAGCTGATTAAGAGTGGTTATTGTTCTGTATTAAAATAATTTWTCCTAGTCTTGACCAACCTTATTAAAATACTGTAAGAAACCACAGTTTGCTGCCATCAGTGAGAACTGCATTTGTCATACAAAAATAGACAATAAACAGGCGTGTGAAATTGTCTCATACTGATCCCAGGCCAACAGTTTATTATTACACAATTTTGGGGGCAGTTTCGTCAACTGAACATGTCAAATTGGGTAAGACAGTTCCACTTGATGAGTCTACTGGGTCATTTTCTAACTGTTGATACCTCCGCAGCTCACTCTAGCAGTAGGCGCATTTTAAATATCAGCAAAATTTTTATTCCATTTATTTATCACATCATAAAAAGAATAGCTTAGCTGTAGCTTTTTGACCTAACCGAAGAAAAGACAGTAAGTAGAAAGAGTCCAACCTAATTGATCGCTGTTTTAGGTCCACAACCCCTAAGTGTAAAAGGTTAAAAATAAATAAATAAAAAAAATAGTAATAGCTATCAAGACGTTTTTTTTTCTGGTGAGGCAGTGTGCAATTGTTCTGCTTTCCCTACACTCCTGCTGAAGATAACATATGGCCATATAGGAAACTCTGCCAATGCAGTGCCCAAAACATCCACATCTTTTCTCCCCATCACAATATTTAAAACAAAACAAAAATAGTTCTTTCTTCAAATACAAGATCCTAGTGGATCTGCCACATTTTTTTCCCCCAAAAAAAAGAAACAGCATTTTAATCTCTGAAAAAACAGATATTTCCAGTGTGGAGCCACCATGTATGGTTGCTATGGTGACATAACAGTTGGCTAAATTCAATCAGTTCTCCCTATTATTTTGGTATTTTGTTTAAGAAATCACCACTTAAAGAAAAAAGCTCCCTTCCCCCCMTTCTCCTCACACACATCATTTAAGAGTACTCAGTGGGCTTATTACTGTACTGGTCACTGTGACATGATCTCGTCTTGAAGCAAAGCCTCTTCTTGAGGAAACCCCTAATAAGCACGAAGAATAACCAGCTAATAAACTGTGGAGACTTATGACACATTGCATTCTCCTTTTACCTTCCTCTATCTTACCTGATACATTCCTGTATCCTTATACAGTAATCTGTCTTTGCTGAGGCTATTTTTAACACATCAGCTACCTAARCAGCTGGCTTTTTTTTTTTTTCCAACTACATGTTTTCTTTTTCTGGCTTTCTTCAGATATGTAGAATTCCATTTTCAGAAACGCAGAAGTTTTAGCCACAGTGGAATCATTTTGCAACCCCACAGTGACATGTGTAACGTTCAATATCACCAAAACTGGGAGCTTTTTAGTCACTAAAGGCAAGTTCCGCTTTCCAAATAAGAAAAGTATTAAGGCTTAGTGAGGGAGTTTGAAAAAAATCTGATTAAAGTAGATGGGAGGTCACTTTAGTCCCATAAATATGTCTAAAATGGCAGTGAAAACAGTCCAAAATGAGTATAGTTAACATGGGATCAGAGAAATCTCAGCACAGGAAAGACATGGACCTGTTGGAGCGGGTCCAGAGGAGGGCCACAAAAATGATCAGGGGGATGGAACGCCTCTCCTATGAAGAAAGGCTGAGAGAGTTGGGGTTGTTCAGCCTGGAGAAGAGAAGGCTCCGGGGAGACCTTATTGTGGCCTTTCAATGCCTAAAGGGGGTTTATAAGAAAGATGAGGACAGGCTTTTTAGTAGGCCCTGTTGCGACAGCACAAGGGGGAATGGTTTTAAACTAAAAGAGGGTAGATTTAGACTAGAGATAAGGAAGAAATTTTTTACAATGAGGTGGTGAGACACTGGAACAGGTTGCCCAGAGAGGTGGTAGATGTCCCATCCCTGGAAACATTCAAGGTCAGGTTGGACGAGGCTCTGAGCAACCTGATGTAGTTGAAGATGTCCCTGCCCATGGCAGGGGGGTTGGACTAGATGACCTTTAAAGGTCCCTTCCAACCCAAACCATTCTATGATTTTATGATTCTAAATGGCACCCAGTGTGTTTGTTTAGGCTTTAAGAAACTGGTTGCTAGATTATTAATGGGTCTGTCTTAAGACACAACCCTATGTGTCCTGTTTCACCATGCAACTGATCTCAAGAAACTCCATAGCAAAAGTACAGAGAACACCAGTGCAGAGTTGATCAGCACATGCAGAGTGCCTCTACCTTGCAGGCAGAGTGAAATAGTAGCGGTCTCTATGCACGACCTTGTGATATTTTTTAAGGCAAACCTGGATTTGAGCAAGACCACAGATGCAGATGTTAGCATGATATAGGGTCTTTAAACATGCAGAGACACACACCAAAACCCAAGAGCTTCAGACRTGCATTTTCCTTCCTTTTCAGCCCAGTCTACCCGCCGCGTTGCCATTCATGGAAGCGGGTCCCAGGTTTACCTGTGACCTTGAACCAGCACTGGGAAAAAGAAGTTCTTCCACTTCCTCATCCTGTTGTTAGAAAAGAAATGCTACTGGAATGGATGATCTTTTGAGGCAGGGAAGTAAAGCCTGAGCCCAGGCAAGCCTTGTACTGTGTCTGCAGCATCTCAGTAACCTCAGGTATTCCTTTCAGCTTTCTGCTCTTCCTTCTCGTCCTTGCTGTTCATTCATCAGAAAAACAGACAAGCTCATATTTTAATGACAACTTGAGAGATCTCTTTTCCTCTCTTTCCAGCCAAGGACATTGGATTCAACTCAAGATACTGTTTCAAAATGTTTTCCCTGCTTAAAAAGCTTACTGAGTTTTTAATGCATCCTTAAGAAATGCTAAAAAATGTATCTTATGCAGCAGCTGAAAATTAAGCTAGCCCTGACAATCAGCTCCCAAATTCAAATTGTGGCGATAATAGAATCGTGTATATTTATATTTTAAGAATATTTTCCCACCAATGTGGCAGCACACCAAACTTACATCTAACCAAAGAAAGGGTCCTGCTTAGATGAATGGTTTGTAGCGGCAGCATGCCTGAGGCCATTATTTTGCCATACTGTTTCAATTCCACTTTTATTTTTATTCTGAAGGTATGTGGTTAAGTCAACAGTAAAGGAAACAAAACACTCTGCTTACAGGTAGACAGAGAATTGTAAGGCATTTTAATGTGAAAAAAMCATGAATATTTCAAGGTTTTACAAAGGATTGTCTGCTACAAATCTGCAAAGCAAATCTGAGACCATCACAGAATGTGTTAGCGTTATTTGCATTCATTTATTTGTACTAAACCCTCACTGACTGATGCCTGGCAGGAGAGATTTATTTTGTGCACCAAAGGATCTTACATTTGGAGTTTACAATGAACAGATGGGAGCAAATGAGAGTACTGATCTTTTTCCTCCAGTGTACCTAAATAAGACATCAGATATTGCCTTAGAATCATAGAATCATTAAGGTTGGAAAAGACCTCTAAGATCATTGAGTCCAACCATCAACCTAACACCACCATGCCCACTAAACCATGTCCGTAAGCGCCTCATCTACACGTCTTTTAAATACTTCCAGGGATGGTGACTCCACCACTTCCCTGGGCAGCCTGTTCCAATGYTTAACCACTCTTTCAGTAAAGAAATTTTTCCTAATGTCCAATCTAAACCTCCCCTGGCGCAATTTGAGGCCATTTCCTCTCGTCCTATCGCTAGTTGCTTGGCAGAGGAGACCAACACCCACCTCGCTGCAACCTCCTTTCAGGTAGTTGTAGAGGGCGATAAGGTCTCCCCTGAGCCTCCTCTTTTCCAGGCTAAACAGTCCCAGTTCCCTCAGCCGCTCCTCATAAGACTTGCTCTCCAGACCCTTCACCAGCTTGTGTCACAAGCCTTGTGTCACAGCCTTGTGTCACAACAGAATGGAGCTAATACCATCTATGGATATTACTGCATTTTCTATGCTCAGAAATGCTTAGGATGTTTGACAGTTTTTCAGGTACTACCAAAAAGCCCATTCAGGATCTTGGTCTCTATTGTGGAATAAATTGAGTTTTAAAACACTGAGACACTAATGGCATCAAAACTTTGCTTGATAGGTACCATAGCAACACCACCACCAAACTCTGATGAGCTCTAGAAGGTGTGAGAAACATTTCAGCAGTTTCACTGAATTTTCAAAACAGATTTACAAATGTTAATGCACATCAATTATTTACTCGCAAGCCCTCTGGATGTGCTGGGTTTTGAAGCACGTAATTGACGGAGGACCGTGAAAGTTCATGTTTCATGGACTGGCTCAGCCAGATGGGATAAGCATGTCTGAGAGGCCACAGTACCTCTTTGGACAAAAAATGTCCCAAAATTTAGGGCCATTGGCACCAGCTCACGATATTAGGCAATGTCCTTTAAGTTGCATCGTCACTGCTGATTTGAGTCCTTTGGGGTTAACCTAGCTTGAAAGGGCAGTCACACGTAAAGGAAAACTGGAACTACCAAGACAAATAGTTCTGGCAGGAGATGAGCTGTGCAAGTTGAAATGCAGGAGCAGCGGTGGGACAGCCAGGAAGCCAACACCTGAGCTAAGCACCCATGTGAACGCTTGAAGGAGACAGGAAATAATTACAGGCAACTTTCACAAATTCTTCACCAAAATCGAGCCAACAGTTTCCCATCCCTTGCTACTTTTTGCCTACCCTTATTTCACCTTTTATTTTGCTGTTCTTGGGCCCATGTCCTCATTCAACATTTTTTTCTTCAGAGAAAGACCGACTCAGAACCAGTGAAGCCCTAGTACCAGCTGGCATGAAGGCAAGCCCATTTCAGAAGAAGCATTAATAGGATGGGTACTGTACACTGGGAACTTGGTTCTCCCAAAGAAAAGATACAGGAATGGCAAACTTGAAATTATTGCAAAATAAGGAATTGCTTACTGGATACCTGTGTGTTTTCTTATCTCTCAATATTTTTTTTTTTTTTAAATCATGACTTCTCCAGACTGCTTGTTCAGAGAAGACATTGCAGCATAAATTTTAAAATAATTTATGTGCAACAGCATTGAAACATTTAAGAAGCAGCTATAGGAAAAAAATATTTCCAAATAATTTTTGTCAAATCACTGAATGAATACCCAAGGAAAAACAAATTCTGCCCACATACAGGGCATCTGCACATCTCACTTTAATTTAAGCAGAAGAAAGAAAATATATTTTTGTCCACAGAGAAGAAAAAAAGTTTGGAGAAATCACTTTGGATTTGGTCCAGAACCAAGCAGGCTTCAGGCACTGCCCCCAACCTTGCAGGCCTGAAGAGACCTGCTCAACTGGTATTGGAGGTGAAGTTTCTTAGACTCTTTGAAGTTTTACCTCTGCACACAAGCAAAAGAATAACCACAATACTGAAGCAGCTCAGTGCTCAGCCATACCTAAACCTAATTAAGGGTCAACGTTTCTGTGCCCATATCTCTGACAGTTTAATCCAATAAAACATACTCCGATTGGTACTACTGTACAATAACAGGATCAGTTCGTCTCGCCATCAAGCACATTTCAAAAAAAGTTTAAAAAATTATGGTTAAGACAGAACTGCATTAATAAAATAGCACAGAATTTTGCATGCTTATTCAAGAAATAGAAACTTCAGATTCAATTTCCCCCCTCTATGAAAAGAGTTTGAATTCTGTCCCCCTGCTCCCAAACAGTTTAGACCTACCCACCCTAAACCTACCAGGCTGCTCTGAGCCTGTGAACTTAGGGAACCATACAGAAAATAATTTAGTAATTCAGTGATATGGAGAGGGCAGAAATAAGCATACTAGTATAGATCCATGGCTGAAGATTTCTTTTGAGTTTGCAGAAGACCGGATTTTGCTTTTTTGTTTCAAGGACAGTTACTCCAGTTTATTCCATGGCAATTTACTGTACAATTGAATCCAATTACTAAGTTTTTTACTAATGCCACGCTACCTTCTGAGCACATTTTATGAGAAAGGACCATTTCCACTGACTTTTTGGAGAGGAGGAGTGTGCGAAGGAGGGATGAGCTGCAAGTCATCAGGAGGGCTTTCCAGGCAGGTGCTGCAAGTCAGCAGAGATGTGGTGTCTTGGAGTATGATTCAGACTCACCTCACTCCTCTACAGACTTGTAATCATGGTAAGGTAGTGTATTGACCTTAGATAACTTTCTTTTCAGCATGCTTTCAGATCCTCGCTTATCCTATCTTCTCTGCTTATGGGTTTGGGCACCTGAGTTCAGCCACCCTTGGTGTTGGTCCTGTCCCTGCTTTGGCACCCCAAACTTCACCTTCATTGGTTCTAGCCCTTCATTTTCTATAGTAAACAGAGCAGTTTTGTTGAAAAATGCAAACAAAACCTGGAAGCAAGAAATGAAATGTCAAAAACAGTCCCTTGGGCTACAAAGCAGCTCTTGGAAGAGCAGTGAAAATCAAAACTCTCAGAGCACAGCTTTTAAAACAAGCCATGTGCACTTTCCAAAAAATGGTGCGAGGATTTTCTAAGTGCAGGAACATATCACTATCTGCCTTGGTCCAGCTTAGCCCAATTTCTCAAGTGGGAAGGCTCCTACTGGCCCCCACAGGGCCACCGTGCCCAGGTGGGCACCTATGCAAGCTTGGTCATTTCGGTACAGCTCTGCAATGTGTTTTTTTGCAGTTATAAGACGGATCCCTTTCCTCAGCTCAGCATATCAGCAACACTCAGCTTTCATTTAAAAAAAAAAAAAAAAAATACATCACTTAAAAGGAATGTGCCACCTGGAACAGATCCTCTTTTTGGAAACCTTGGATACATATGTAACAAGGAGATAAAGTGCTATTTATAAAGATCCTTCTGAATACCTTAATCAAGTACGCGTTGATGGATGGCTGAGATAAATATTTCCTCCCTCTACATTTTTACCTGAAGTCAACAGCTTATACATGAAAGTCCCCACAGGAGAAATACATTCCCTGTTTTCAGTAGCACACAGAAATGGTGCATTTTATGTTACCTATGATCATCTCTCCTCATCTGCTTGATTGCTAGGTCTAATCTTGAAATTGAAATGCCCAACTAAATTTCAAAAATTCACGTTACATTCCAGAGTGTGGTGGTGGTTTTTAATTTTTAAATAACTTGCTTGCAATGCTGTGACTCAGAAGAAGTGTGAATGACAGAAGGAAACTTATTAGATTAAAGACAGTTTGTTGGAGAGAGTAGGGAAAATGAATTCAGTCACAGGAACAGGTCCAATTGTTTTATTTTATTAGCAGAGATCCAGGAGCCTCCTTCCCACTCTGCTCCAACTCATGCACTAATCGCTGTTGTGAGGAGCCCTTCAAAGGCCATACAAAGCCTAAAAATGGATTAAATTTATCTCAAATAACATCAGAGTAGGCCCAAATTCAAGTTTAGTTTAGGTTACAGCTTAAAGAAATCCATTCACCTCCGGGTATTCCAGAAGGTGGAACTTTCCCAGCTTTTATTGAAGTAGCCCGCTATGGGGGGCTAGGTACCCAAAAGCACTTTGCCTTTAGGTACTCAGCAACACTTCTCAGTCAATGCCTAGTCTGGAGTACCTTAGCAGAGTCTTACAGTACCTTACATCTACTTTGAACGTTTTACTCAGAACTGCCCAGATCTTGGACGTGCTAACCACGTGGGTCCCTACTTTGAGCCTTTGCCGCTAGGATCCATTAATCAGTTTTTTCCTACTGCCACAACTAAAGCTGTCAGAACGCAACCAAAGCAAGCCATGCAAAAAATGCAGCTGAGGTGGGAAAAGATAGTGCCCTTTTTCATTCAGTGCACAAGTAGTTGAAGTGAAGCCGTCAAAGTCCCGGGCACAAAAGTCATATTTTTCTTGAGAAAATGAAAGTTTGCATCACTAACTTTTCAGAACACCACCACTGCCACGAGGCAGACTTGTGCAACGCTTGCTGCGGGGGCCGGAGGGTACCTCCAGAGATCCCCACCAACCTAATCACTCCCTGAGGTCAATACAGGCATGTCCTTTGACCCTCTACACACCCTGTGCCCTACTACACAACAGCACAGAAAAAGTGTCTAAGTCCACGTAATGTTTCTGTGCTGAACAAGTAATAGCAGGTGACACATCATGCAGGGCTAGAGCTAGACAGTGGCGATTTTTTTTTTAGCGTTTGAGACAGCCAAACTGTGGGGGAAGAAAAAGTTGTGAAGTGGATGTCTGGCATTGCTCAAAGGGGAGCCCAGGTGACAGAGGCTTGCAGCTTTGCAGTTGTAGGGAAGGCAAAGCCTGGGAGCTGCTGTGCGAACATGAAGTGGTGATGATTGGTGCTGCAAAGGAAAGAAAGATATAGAGGGAGGCCGGACCAAGGTGGGCTGCATAGCAGGGCTGAGTTTAAAAAAATTATCAGTTGTTAGTGATTCAAATGAATTGTGAAGTATTTCTTCATAGGGTCTCACAACTTCTGCCATTGGAAGTGTTCCTCACACATGAACACATTTGATATTTATTGAGTAAGAGAAAGCATGCTTTGATGTCTCAATAGATCACTGAAGAGATCCATCTGCCGTTACAAAGACACGTAAGCACACATGCAAAAAGGGCAAACACTGGGTAGGAGACACTGAGTAGGCAGGAGGTAGAAAGGTAAGTTTATTTGGGCAAAAGAAAGACCTGAGCCAGAGATTTCCATGTCCTGGGACTGTGTCCTGATCTACCAGGCTGCTTAGTAAGAGAGGTGATTCCTCCTTCTTCAGTGAAATTTTGTGAGGAACAGGCCGGTTATGCTGTTCAGGGAGAGGTCCCAGCTAACAAGTCCACGTGGAGTGGACAGTCCAGCACCTGGAGTTCGATGATGAATTTATACCTAAATTGAAGTTAATTTCTGAAGGCAGCCACTCAGTCTTACAGGAATATCTTATGCCATATAACATTAAATGATCAATTGAATGGAACAGTTCAGCATATTATCAGAAGAGGCAGTAGCCTAATAGGAATTACTCCAAAAAGAAGTTTAGAGTTCTGGAAGAAAAGAGTGATTTTTGATTTATTCCTACAGATTTCTTATCACTCAATTTTTATTCAGCATTTCTAATTAAGATTTTTAAAAAGAACAACTCCTTAATGAAACAATTTATTCTGGTTTTCCTTCATAGAAATATCACACAAAGAATACAGTTATTCTCCTAACATAGGAAAATTGAACATCTAAACCCAGCTATAGAAAAAAAAACTTAAAATATGTACCTTTTCATGAAATCAATTTAATTATTTTGCTGTCTAAACAGAAAACGCAACATTAATTTCTTTTTTTCTATTTATTCAAAATATTGGTATGTATTAAAAAAAAAAAAAAAAAACACACCAAAAAATCCCAACAGAAATTCAGGAGGTTTTTTATTAAAGCAGGTTCCCATCCAAATGACATTTTCCCCCCTTCAGCAACAAGTGTGCTCACAAACTTGAAGGCTCTGATTACACATCTGAAATCCGCAGCTGCATTAGCACTTCTGCAGAAGGTAAGGAACACAGTTACTCAGTACTTGCATCATATTTGGTGGCCTGACAGATGTTTTACTAGCACCTGGGAAGGAAATAATTGACAAATGAAGTATATACTAAAGCAATACATTCTGCTTCTGAGACGCAGGCATAGGGTTTGGGACTGAAATAGCCAGATACAGACAAGTGTTTTAGCAAGATACCCCAGAGAAGGAATAAAATTAACCAATCTCCTGACATATAAAATGGCAGATGAAGTATTCTGGGAGAAAGGAAAAATAGGCCTGATTTACTCCTGATTTAATCTGATTTCAAAGAACATGAACCTGGCTTAGGTTCTCTGTAACACATATTTATCAAATATAAAAAAGGTAAAAGTACATGCCACATCAAAACTAAGCTACAAAACTTCTTTTAATTCCCAGATCACACAGGAATCCTTTTTTGCGTCCAAGCTAAATGCACAAGAAAAAAAGAAAAATTAATCCAGGGCTGCCAGATATGTTATCTCCAACTCATTTGACAACTGGTATTACAATGAGCAGCCTATTATATCATTTTCTTGCTTCCTGTCTTCCAAAGCTATGTGTAGCTTTCTCAGGTTCTCTGAGTGCAAGAAACATCACTTCATATGAAATAACTGGGGTAATGGCGAGACAATTTCAGGTTGCGAAACAGATCTGCAAGGTACATCTGGGGAAAAACTGTAAACTGAGCAAAAAGACTGCTGAATTACTGCAGGTACAAAGTATTTTACACAAGCTGTTGCATTAGAAGCAGTTGCCTTGGAAAAGCAAAACAAAGTTTTCTAGAAACTCCAGTTATTGGGCAGAATAAGATCCTTACGGTTTGTTGTACTGAGCAGGAGCAAACAGGCAGGACAGAGCTGCACTAGTCTCACCCTCCTCATGAGTCTGAGCTGAGTGCCTCTCTCATCATCACAAGCCTTATGATTAAAACGCAGTAGCATCCAGAGGAGAGAAATCCTTTGTGTCAGTTTGACTGCATGTCTAATCAATGGTCGCGGTCCGTAATTCACTTACTTGGACATGAATGACCTTGGGTAGCTTTTGGTTTTGGAGCATGAGGCCTGAAACTAAATCACAGAACCACAGAATAGTCTGGGTTGAAAGGGCTTTCAAAGTTCATCTAGTCCAACCCTGCTGCCATGGGTAGGGATGTCTTTCATTGATCAGGTAGCTCAAAGCCCCGTCCCATTGGCAGCTTTGAACACTGCCAATGATGGGGCATCCGCAACTTCTCTGGGTAACCTCTTCCAGTGTCCTACCACCCTCATAATGAGAAATTTCTTCCTTATGTCCAATCTAAACCTACCCTCTTTCAGTTTAAAACTGTTGCCCTTTGTCCTGTCACTACTGGCCCTGGTAAAAAGTCTTTCTCCATCTTTCTTATATAAATACCCCAAAGATCTCAAACATGAGGCAAAGATGCACTGTGCTGTATAGCAGCTATATTCCTTCCATAAGAGATTCTCAGAGTGCTTAATAAATATCTGTTGAGCTTCATAACACCCTGGGAGATGTGCATGACATTTTATGGAGGGATTAATTGACTTGCCATACACTGACTTTGCATCAAGCATCTGTCAGATATTTTGAAATGCACAGATTACTTCAGCTTCTCAAGGGAAGTCAGAGCTCCAGTGACTTCTACACAGTTATGCCTACAGGCACCTGCTGAGGATCAGACCAAAGCAATGAGATTGGTCAATAGAAAAGAGACAAAACAACAGAGATTTGGTCCTGGTTAAATTTAGATCTGAGCACCTAATTCACATGTCTAAGATTAAAAGATTGGCCCCATGCAGTACACCCTGAAATGTTTCTTCAGGAACATGATTTCCAATCAAAAGATTTAAAGTTGAGGTTTAAAAAAAGTCTAGTTTTCAGAATATGGAAAAAAAAATCTTCCAGACTTTTTCTAATGTTGCATATCAGTATTTTCATTGCTGCAGAGGTCCAAATTCAACATTACCTAAGCATGTGCAAACATCTAAGTGTACAAGTTATCCAACAGAAGTTCAAGTTCGACAGTATGAATGTGCCTAGAAGGTGATAGAACGAATAAGTTTCATTTAGAGGGTCTTGAACGTAAACATGCATTTTCCAAAATTAATCCATGTTCATCTTTCTATTGCTCCTTTTGTTCTATACTGCTGTTGTAGAACAAAGGTGTGCGAGAAAAGGGTTTGACACAGTTTCCTCTACATTCAATTCAGACAACTTGAATAAGAAATTATGCAGCGTTAATCAAAGTTAACAGTTTCAAACAGTTTTCACAGAAGCCAAATGGGTGAGACTTACGTCAAAATACATTAATACTTCAGAAAGAACATTTTGTATTGGCAGGAATTACGATCTTAAAAGGTGTAAAACCCACACCTTTCTCAAGCACTGCGATCAGTATTTCAAGGACAAATTAAGCCACTAAAGAAAGCAAGAAATACTACCCAGGTTGTCCATTTATTTGGAGCAGTATTTCCACTGAAATGAATGTAGCGTGCATTGTCAAGATAATATTTTGGGGGAAAAACAGTCATAGTCTCCATGGAAATGATGCATATCATAAAAAGCAAAAAAAACAGGCTGAAAAATTTGGGGTGGTTTTTTTTTGTTTGTTTCATTTTGGTTTTTTTTTTTTTTTTTACAGAGATGACAGTTTTGTTATGTGGCTGTTAGAAATGTTTACAGTCTCCCTTGTGACAGCAAGGTCTAGTGGCCCTTAGTAAAGTTTCAGCTCTAGGCCTCAAAGTACCTGAAATTTTCACGTATCTGCCCTTTGCAGATGAATACAAGCTTTACAAGCCATTTACCTCAAGCAATTTATGTGTAAATAATTTCCTTTATACAATTTGTGTTCAAGTCCTCTTTCAAACGGCCACATGAGTATACACTAACTGGTTCGCCTCACTTTATTTTTACCTGTGTACAAGTGAAAAGAAAAATAATGGATCTGGTCTGTTAACATTACAAAAATCCGCCTAAATCCACAGGCTATTTTTAATAAGCTAATTTTTTTTTTCCAGTCCTGAGGAAATTTTTCATATTTACTTTACATTTTAAATCCTCACCCTCCTTTTTTCTGTTTTGTAGAGTCCAACTACAAAGCACAAGCTAAGTTGCTAGTTTTTGGAGGGTTTTGGGGGGGGTGGGGGGGTGGTGTTTGTCTGTTTTAAAAAGGTACTGTCAAAGACAAACAATTTATGTAAGCTACCTATTCCTGTGGAAAAGGATGTGTCTACCTGACACCAGTCAACAAGACTTATCTCACTTTTGCCAGCATAAATCTAGTTGGACTCCATTGACAATGCTCGAGGTCAAATGATTTGCATATCAGCTTCCATCTCAGCTGCACAAACTGAAACAGTCAGCAGCAAAACACTGGTTTAATTGTGTTCTTAACATTTAATTATTTTTCACCTCTTACTTGGGCTTGTGACTCCCTTTTGTGCTGCATATTCACAGACTGCCTTGCTGTGTTGGAAGATAAATGCAGAAAGAGGAGCTACTGATTTGATATAAGGCAAACAACACCTAATCCTATTTATTTTCTTCCTAAAGTACTGAAGAGTTGGCTCCACCTTATATGCTCTGCCTTCAGTTCATGAAAAATAACTGTTGCATAAGGCGTGAATAATATTGTGTTATAAAAATATCTTGTAGTATATGAAAATGAAAGTGTATATTTATGGAGTGGAAAATGCATAAAAAGCCAATTGCTTTCTTCCCCTTTAACTTAGTGGGAGTTTTCTCCAACAGTTTCCTACTCGTTAAAGCTTAAGCATTTTCCAAGCGGATTTGGGAAAAGCTGGCAGAATTCCTTTAACTTGAAAAGCCCACAAAATTAGTGTCATTTCTCCCCAGCTTCTTATGTCCTCACAGATATGAACTGCATAAGAAGTCTCTTGCTACCATGCTGCTTGCAAATTATTAGTGCTATATGTGAAATCTAAACGAGTAATGAGACAACGAGGCCCGGGAGAGGTATGCTATAGTAACAATATCATGTTGATGCTGCATTCAAGTATTCCCTAGCTGTTACAGCAGCGATGGCTAATTCTATGTCAAACAGGATCTGTGCTATTAAGCTGACTTGCCTATGTTCCTTTACACAGCATTGTGAAAGTCCTTTATTTTCTGGCTGAGTTGTTTTCCTTTGATGTGGCTTTATTAATGTGCATATCCCTTCTGCTTTGCTCATGCAAAAAGCTAAAGTAGAAAGCCAAAAAGAAAACTGCGATAATTACCATTCTGTACTTTTACTCTCTGAAGGGACTAACTGGCAAAAGAGATTTGTAAGAGCTTTTCTATCTTTCTGAATCCAGCATAAGGCAGTTGTCTACTGTTTGCCCATAATTCTGTTCTTGGTTTTTTTCTTATTCTTTTATGCTTAGGTTTTTTTCCTATTTTAGAACAGAGACACATTTTTTTAAAGAAAATATTATTCACTTTCAGTGCTGTAGCAAAGTCTGAGGTAACTTAATCCAGTTGTTTACCAAGGCAAGCCGAAGTGGTTTAAGGGTGCCCCTTGCTACTTTGGGCAAGGTAGACCTGTCTTCCTGAAGGCTTGCCTTCATCTTTCCCTTCAAACGTTCATGTTTTACTTAGGTACAACAATAAAGGAGCCAGCCTGCAAACTCACCACCTCGAGGTATTTCCATGATTTCATTAAAATGCATTAAAAGTTCTGAAAACTCAATCATCAAGATTACTTTTCTCTTTAGCAAGACATAAAAATGTTTTTGGACAAAACAGAAAGGAAAAGGCCAAGCTAAAATCTGTGGCTCAAATTAGTTATGAAAACCAAGAAAGTGAAACTGCCTCAGGACCTCTTTTATGCATGATTTTTATCTGTCTGTAGAATAACAGCTATTTGCTACAGCATCTATTTACTACAGCAGCAGCCTTTCCCTGGGTCTCATGAATTTATTACCCAACAGAATTACCCCCTTACATAACACACTGCCAAAACCGCAACTCTTCAACAACCCAATGGATGCATGCATGGCACTGATCAGAGCACGCATTTGCGCCACCATCACCAGAGAAGCTTCATATTTATGTAATTTATCAGCACAGACACAAAACGTCCTTGCAAATAAGAAAAGCCAAAGGTGAGAAAGCCATAAAGAAAAGATAGGATGCTTTAGGTCAATTACAAGCAACTGTAATTAAGCTTTCCTTTGATTTCTGCACTCATTTCTCTTTCTTCTTGCACTGAAAGGCAAACCTCCCATGGCTGCTACTCTACGCTGCATTCATCACAGAGGTRACCATAGGACCCTTGTACCTCAAGGTCATCAACACTTCAACCAAGCCAAAATGCAGTAAGGTATGAAAGCAGCCATCGGTCCGTACCATCTGCCTCCGCTCCATGAGATGAGACGGTCTGTTACCTTACGGGGAGAGGTGGAAGCTGCAGTGGAGGCGGTGCCGAACAGGCACCAGTTAACCAGAGAGACTCCAACCAGAGGGAGAGCGATTGTGCTGTGGAGCATGCAAGAAGTGTCATGCTGTAAATCACAACTATGTGGCAGTTGCTGTGGTAACCACACCTTTTTAAAGATCAGTTGGCAGATAAAACAGTTATACACTATCACACCCATCCCTTGCACATAGGTGAAGGCTGCAAAAGTATGCATCCCCCACTTTACATAAGCATTTATTTTCCTTCCATGAATTCTCAACCACCACCTCTCTGAGTACTCAAGACAAGTCTGCAGGGAAGGAGAAAGAGGAGGATGAAGCAAATAGACTGGGTTCCCTGATTTCTCTGTACAGCTCTGAATAGCAGCAGCCACTCAGACAAAAATCTTCCATTCTTTATTGCCTTTTCCTCCTTCCCTGTTTTTCCTCAAGGTTACGAATGCATTATTCCTAACTTGAATTTCAGCTGAGCTGTTTTGTTTGTTTTGATACATAGACAGTTATCTTTCATGAGTTTACAGAAAAAAAACTGTTAGCGTATTACAGTGCTGCTAGGAATCTTYTTTATTTTCTTATTATTAGTAGGTACTTTGCTAAATGTATCAGTACAATTCCTTATCAATTAAAGAATCCCCTACAGCACAATAAATCCTGATGCTTGCCCTGCAGAGGACAGATGTGTGACCTATATTTGAACCTGATCCCAGTTCACTCTAAGTGACTTAGTTTGGCAGGAAGAAGCCACTGACACTATTTTGTGTTCCACATGATGGAACCATCACTGCAACCTCTCCTTTGAGCTTTGTTTTGGTGTGCTGGATCTGCTCTCCTCCAAGTCATTTAGAAAAGGCAGAAATGAACTGGCAACCCTGACACAACCATAACCAAAACCCACCCATTAGGTCACACAAGGACCCAACTCATGAACAGACATTTCTGTTACATTGAAACCTGAGAACAGTTTGTCCCACAAGAGAATTCATGACGCACCACCAGCCAACATAACACAGCCAAAAAGCTTATGGATGGATTGATTTACATATACTATATTCCCATATATGCCCAGGGATGCTGCATATTTATTAATGGATGAATTATCACAAAAATCGCAAAGCTAGCTGCTGCTGAAGGCCAGTTCAGCGTAGTTCACTAGACCCGTAAGCATGATACAATATATTGCAGGCTTGTATGTAAAATGCAGTTTTCAACACTGAGCTTGAGATGTGTAGATTTTTAACTTACTGTCCTCAGGATCTTGAAAACAGAAAGCTTATCTACGCTGTCATGTGACATGAAAACAGATCTGTGTAATGCTTCTTAGTATTAATCAGTATTAAGTCAAAAGGAAGAAAAAAACAAACCAATGATACTTCGGATTTTCTTAAGGACAAAAGCAAAGTACAACAAAACACAGCCCACAGCCATTTCTATTTTTCTTAGGGGGAGAAACATGGCAGAAAACAAGCCAAGCATGCCCTGTGCTAATCTAGAGAAATATATCAGGAATTTATTTAGAAGAGGTCTTATAAAAAAAAATAGATGTGTTATAGCAGAGTTGAGAGCGAGACTTTGCATACGTGGTTGTTCGCCACCATCAGAAAGGTGATTTGTAACCAAAACAAATAAATGTCAGAGGTCAAGATGCTTGGAGAATCAGAACTGAAAGTGAGGGTTTGGTAGAACACTAGCACTGGAGGTTGAAATACTGCCACGGTTTGTGCAGCATCCATGTGCTTATGCATGAGAATTAAGGACCTAATTTATTCTCTGATTGATATTCAGAGAAAGGAGACAAATTTGAACCAACGTTGTTATTACAATTTCCTCATTTTGAAGGAAGAAAAGAAAGCAACTGAAGCTGTTTCTGGCCGACACACAGGAAGGAGATAAATGTGCATTCCGACCGCCAGTTGTGCCAGTGGAAGCTCGCACCTCCTTCCTGCCAGCCCACCCCAGCTGCTCACTATCACCAGGTGCTGGGGATTTCTGCCTTCCATCAAAACACATAAAGACCGGTCTCACAGCTTGAACCAACCCAGATCGTTTTGCATGAGTTGGGAGGATTGCTCACTTGCACAGCTCAGCCAGCAAAAATGAGGGGGAGTGACACTGGCACAAGGTGGGGAAAACAAGATGGGTTAGCAGGCAGTGTGTTGGTGAGACGACTACCTTTTTTTTCATTTTCTTAAACTTTAAGTATTTCTCCAAATGAACATCTCAAAGAGTTAACCTAATATTGAGAACAGCGCTGAGGATTATTTCACAGGCAGAGTATAGCCTATCTTTCCAAAAGGGTAAGTACCTGTTGGTGAGCCAGCAGCTCAGAGGGCAATATTCCACTCAGGAAAGATGGTGCAGCTTCACTGACTTTGTCCTTTAATGGCTACCTGCAACGATCTTCTGCAAGTGTGATAGAGGATCATTCCTCATCCACTATGGGAGGTGGTTCTCATTATCTTCATTTCATATAGTACACTCCCCAAGGCATTTATACTATTTCCCCTATATCTGATGAGTGTTCTTTTTGTTTTCTAGGTAGAGTTTTTTCATGATCTCAACTACTGGAAATCAGCCAGATACATTAAGTAGGTAAGGCTGTGTAGATTTGGAGAAGGGGCGGGGGGGGGGGAAATTATCCCGAAACCAAAAAGCAAACAAACCCCACATAAGTCCTCCTAGCTCTCCCATTGTCCATCCTACCAAGAGACCACAAATCAAAACATCTAAAACAGCAATAGTGCTTTATTTCAATTAAACTTTATTACTGTTATGCTCTACTCATTGATTTTAATAGCAGAGAATTAAGCTGTACTATAAGATTATTTGTGTCTCTTGCAAAGCTGGGACTTCTATCTTATTTATCTTTTGAATGCGTAACTATGTTTACTTCCAATGTAACCACATTTGCTTTCATCAGGAGGGAATCTGGCTTATTATCTCAAATGTTATTGCCATAAAGTAATTGCACAAAAATACCAATGAGAAAAACCTTCTCCTGTTCATAAGGCAGAGGTTATTTTGCTCTAATGAACTTCCCTGTTAGTGGAAAAGGGAAAAAAGTAAGAAACAAGTGTGTCCTCCAAAAAGGAAACAAAACAAAAAAAAACTTCAAGAGGCACCCCGACTGTTGCTATGACACATTTGTACGATTAATGATTTTTGTCTACTCTATCCTAAATATCAAAACCATTTCTAATGCTATTGCTATAACAAAGCACCCTGCTTCCACAGTGGGAAAGATCTTTTCCCCCCCTTCTTCACTAGTGGTTCACATACAGCATGCCTTCAAGCCCTGTTAAAGCCTGAAAAACACAGTACTTATTCACTGATGATTCCACTATTGATTCAATGGCATTCAAGTTATTATTAGGCTCCCTCTATGGATGCATCATCACCAGTACCCTGCTGACTTCCAGTGGTAATAGTCCACCCCTGTTAGACTAAAATTGTCAATACCTCAAATCAAAAGAGTTGAGACCGACTTGGATCAATAGACCTGATGCATGATGCACAGTCCCACCTCACTTAGAAAGACTGTTAATGTAAGCAATTTTAATGGTATTTCATTCTGTAGTTCCGACAGCCCAGTCATTAACACTCCAGGATAATTGGGGTTGAAGGATTATTGAAGTGAGAACTGTGCAACTGAACTGAGGTGATTCTTTCCCCACACTTGTTTCCAACCCCCATTAGACATAGTAAAGGCAGAGCAGAGCAACTGCTGTGTTCAGTCCATGTCAGGTATGAAGTCATCTAGCTCTGCCTTTTGCTTCATGACCTTTACAGCAGGTCAATGTTGTTGCAAACAGAAGCGGAGAAGAGGCGAAAGGAGGGGACAAAATAGAGAAGGAATAGGAAAAGAATAGTGTGTAGAAAGGAAAGTCCACAAGCAGCTTTTGTGTTCCTTGTCATCTCCCTTCCTCCAGCCCTTTTTTTATTATTATTAGCTTGCCTTCCCTTTGCAACTTACGGCACATCTGAAGTTTCTGTATAACTATTTATGAATGATGCTTATCTGGCTGACTGATGTGAAGGGATTCATTGCACACAGGCTAATGRGTAGCAGCTAGCTTTGCAAGGAGAACCCCTCAAACAGTTCAGGAGCAACATAGAGCGTCTGGCATCCTATTGAGCCTGGAGAGGTAGTTTAACTAAACTCAGGATGCATAGAAAAGAATATTTATTTTAGGTGGGTTATGAAAGGTAGCTCCTWAAGATGGACAAACTCAGAAGCAGCACTGGGAAACACAGAATGACTTCTAATGCTAAACTGTCCTGTTTCCGCACTTAGGTATGATAGACATGGGWTGACTGCATTTAAATAAATGATTTTTTTTTTTCCTTCTCAAAAAGATTACTTARAATCACTATTTTCATCATAAACTGATCATTAATGACTAAGTGTAGCAATTAGACGGATCCTGTTGACCACAGGTTAGATGTTCTCAAGCTGTGGAGCTATGCTGGAAGTAAGCATAGAAATATCCACAACACCTGGCACACTGCCTAAAAAAGGTTTTTATACCCGGAGACTAGCAAAAAAAAAAAAAAAAAAAAAATCATCAAGCTTCTCAGATTTGCAGGCCCTATGCCAAGGTGTCAATGAAGGCCTAAAGTACAACCAGCTCCAACCTACCTACTGCTTCAGTTGCTTTAAGAGAGGCTTTGAACTCCATGGCCTGGTCCCTGGTTTTACTTGGGATTGATGTTCCAAGGCACATTACAAGAGGTGATAACAGAAAAGAAACATGCTTGAGTCCTATGATGGGCATCACCCCTCTCCAATAGCACTCAGGTTCAGACCAAAGAGAGTGACACACATTTACCAAATCAGACTCCGTAAAAGCTCTGGGCTGTGCTTGCCTGCACCATTTCCATTGAGACACCATTTTAATTTGTCGTATAACAAATTCTTCAATAGTACAGTATGAAGCTAGTATTAAGGTCTGCAAGAACAAGTCCTTTCCTCTCTAAACCTTAATCCTTCAAAAAAAGGACTTTTCTCCTGTCCTCTTGGGGACTCTGACAGCCACTTTCCTCAACACTTTAATGCCTTAGAAGACTTAGAGCATCCTTGATTGTGCTCCTGTAAGAGCACTGGATTGTTAGTCCTATGCAGACATTAAAAAGGTAGTGTCTTATCAACATACTATGTGCGTACTAGGTAGTCCACAAGGTCCTCTCCCCAGAAAACTTCTCTACTTCTCAGTTTTCTCTGCTGAATTCAACATCAATAGCTTTCCATAGAATGGCTTGCCATTTTAATGTAGTTGTAAGATCACAAGCAGCGAAGATCTTCTAGCATGAATATAGTGCTTCTCTCTTCAATCAGCAACAACCCCCGCCAAGCCCTCTGTACCTTTTTTTATTTTTGATGTGTATTTCAGAACTGAGAAATCAAAGTCAATGCCTTTTTAAAATGAGGTCATGCATAGTTCCAAAATGATTTCCCTGCCAGACTTCTATTTTCAAATAAAAATAGAAGAGCAGAATTTATTTTTACAGCAGAGGAATAGTCTCTGTTCATTCTTCTCTGGCAGAAGGGGTTGAAATTCTGTTTATTCCAACTTCTGAAAACAAACATCTGGCTCCACAGGGAAGGCCAAACTATGGAAAAATATCAGTTCAAAAGATGAAAACAAGAGGTTACTGCCAGCAACTGAAAAAAGGAAGCTGAACAGAGAATATTATACAGCTGATACTGAAACAGGTCTCGCCAAGACCTGACAGTAATACTTAGCATTCAACAGGTTGCATCCTCAGAGGCGTGCAATAACGCACACTGGAAATCTCTGCACAGAACTAGAGCTCCCACTTCAGCCTCAGAGTGCTTTATTTCAGTCATAACACAGTAACTCAATTTTACAGTGTGCTTTGACGTTGTAGGAGAAAAAGTAATTTACGAATAGGAGGACAACATGATGTGCTCCACCAGAAAGCCTGCTGCCTCACAGCTCTGCCTGATTTATTAACTTCAAAGGGAGAAGAGAATGGCAACTACAGCTGTAGTGGGTCTTTCATTCTCTTTTCAAAGTCCGCCACCCATTAGCAAAACTAGAGAGGAAGAACCTTTCAATGGCCATAACAAAACCCGTTTTACTAAAATATACTGTGGGCCTCAATGTATCTAACACGCTAAGTAGTGGTGGTAATACTTGCTCAGGCCCCATCTTGAAACAGTTTATTTTGTACTGTTGAAAAATATGTATATGGTCTTATCAAAACGATGGGTGGAAGCATCACCAGCGAGACAACTTCCTGCAAGATCTCAAGAGTAAAGTATTTCCATATACTGCCAGCTATAGTTTGTGCTGTTCAGCCCTTCATATTCAGCYGACATCATCCCTATAATTATCCCCACCACAGTGTACTGAAGGAGTTATTTCAGTAGCATACAGGCACGTTCTTTTCAGTCACTCTAACACTGGAGTATATTGTCTGTAGAAAGAAAGAAAATGAATAACGAAGCTTATGTTTTTTCCTCCATGCAGCACAGCTCCACCTGAACGGTGACTTAGGAAGCTTGAAACAATTGTGCTACTACTTTTCCACTATTTCCTTCAATGGACAGACCTGAAAATTTAATTTCTGGGAGAATCATTTCAGGTTGCGTCTTGTTGTACAAAACAGGGACTAATAGCTTGCAAGAGCTAAATCGAGGTACTTTCCTATAACATTTAGTTCCAGGGTTAGTCTGACAAAGGCGTTCGCACTCAGGCATGAACTATGTTAGTGTGTAATTTAATACAAGTTGTCTACCRAAATAGCTGGAGAAACTCAGTTTTTTGCTGAAGGAGAAGTGTAACCTATAACAGAGATGTTGATTCACATAACCTCACCACAAATTTCATATCACTTCTTGTGGACCACAAGGGCTGCATGGAAAACTGCTTTGAGGAATGAGGTACCCTCCAGTTCCTAATCTCCCAGTTGACCTGACTAGGCTGCACCGGGATGCAGTTTCTTATATATGCCCAGGTACTTCTTCCATGGGAGGTGCTTGGGAACAGGGGAGAGAAAAGGAGCCAGGGAAAAAGCTGATATCTGCTTGATCTGGACAGGCCTTGCGACGGACCCAGCTTCTTCTCCACCCATGACATGGAGAGTATAACATTTTGCAATTTCAGGGCACCATTTTAAGGATAGCTTTCTGCCTGGTTACTAAGCACACCTCTGCAGTGAGTAGACACCTAGAAATCATAGAATCTCAGAAAAGCAGAGCTCCAAAGCTCACTTAGTGAATCCTGTCTCATGGCCAGGTGACAGACTATGCCTGAACTAATCCAGTCCAACATGTACCTCAAGAGCTTTGATGGTAAAAACTCCACAAGTTCACCAGGTAGCTGCCTGCTGCACATCACTGCTCTCACCAGTGGAGGTGATTTCCAACATCCAACTTTCTTGCTGAAATTACAATCTGTTTCCTCCCGTCCTGCCTACCAGGGATATAGATGGCACTTTCCTCCCTTCTTTGCAACAGCCCTTTGTATACTGAACACTTGCATTCCTTTCTTCCATCTCATCTTGATTAGAGAAGAATAATGCTCAGAGTGGGCTATCTGTACGTTGTGTGAAACATGAAATCGCTATGCAATATCACATTCAAAGCTAATAAGCAATACAAATTCTTAACTATCAAGTGTCAAGTACTATCCTTAAGAGCCAGACTTAAGCTGTCCCTAACTGCTAGTGTCTAGAATTATAAAGACTTTCTCCTTAGGAAACTATTTCTCCATATTTTCAGAAACAAGAAAGAAATSAGCAAAAGACAAGACAAAAGTATTACACCTACAGGGATATCATAGAACCCAAATTTTACTAGGGTCCTAATGGAATCTAATTTCTATTGTCGCCTCGAGAAAAGCCCAATGTAAACTTTGTTATATACAGTCTAACCTACTCAACAAATGAAACATTAAATTTAATGGCCCTCTTTGCAGCCATGGAGATGCTTGTGCTGTTTTCTCCTTTTGGCATCAATACTGGGAGTAAGTAATGTTTGCAAAACTGATATTGTTGATACCCCAACAGTAGGTCCACTCACAGAGGACATGATTCCAAAAATCAGCTGAAAAAGTAAGGTTTCATAAAGTCCAAAGCTCTAACTCTTCAGCTCTGACTGAAGTGTCCATCTCCCCCYCACCGCCACTAGTTCCACCAGTTTAACTATTCAGTTCCACTTCCAAGATTAATTTTCCACAACCACGCTTTTTTTTTATAGCTCAATTTTCCTGCTTAGTGATTTCAAAACAGAATATTTTATACTGTTATTTTACTGAGTGTAAAAGCTGGTCTTATGGGATAGCTCATCCTTCTTGCAAACTGCAGAGCTTTGGCCCCCTTGCTGTTTGATAGTGCCAAAAGCTGTAACTTACAGACATGCCACAAATTTGCTGTCATACTTCAAATGGCATCTTATGTTTAGCATGATCGTTCCAGCATAGAAAAGGTTTTGGGGAGCAATTGGCACCTTTGCATTCAACTTCAGACAACATAGGAGAGATCCACATTGTAGACAGACACTTATTTTTCTCTGAGATTAGAGACCTATTTAAGGTCTTTTAAATTGAGCAACAGATTTGAAATACAAAAAATTGTTGCCTATTTCTAAAAGCCTTGGCTACATAGCTTGCAGTTTATCGGTTAGTAATACTTTATTAACATGCAGTTATGCTAAAGCCATGACAGCCATTGCTTCTTCTGCGTAAACAGTGCATCAGAAGCGATTGCTGTTCCACGCAGGTGCAGCGTGATAATGCTTGAAAGAAATGCAAGAGAAGTAAGATTCCTAGACAACCATAAAGATAGTGCATTACTTGCTTTAAAATTTTAGATAAAATTTTAAATACATGCAGAAAGTAGATAACACAACCTTGTAATGACTGTAATAATTATCAACAAAGCTTTATGAAATTGTAAAGCTAATGGCATTGCACACTGAGCGGAGACTAAGCAAAGGAAGCAGCAGTTGTAAAACAATTAACCTTGTTCTACTTCTGTAACTTTTTAGGTTAATATTAAAAGCCACTTGCCATTTTAGACCTGTACAGAATAACGAAAGACTAGCAGGTATTATTCAACCAAGAGAAAACTTTGCTTAACTGTGTATTCCCTTAGCACCATTTGGAATTATTGGAACCTTCTTTGAGTTCAGAGAAAAATCTCATGCTGGTGTAAATGGCTTGTGAGATATTAGATTCAGTTACTGGTCAGGTTATACCTTGTTCGGACTGGTGCATTTAACAGCCACTCTTCACGTTAGATGGCTTTGAAAGATAGTTAGACATATTACTGTTGAAAGGGCAAGTGCAAGAGACTTCCTGAATCGAGTGCTCTGGCTTGAGGGACTCCGTTAGTATTATACGGGAACCAAGGTAGAGGGGAAGCAGTAGGCATGGTATTGTTTGACCTTGACCAAAGTGAAAACACCAGTTTGAGAGGCTATATGCACAAGCATGGATGAAATACATGACTAGTTGCAACAATACATATTAGCAATGATTATTGCCAGACTTGGAAAAGCACTTCCAATGCAAAGCATCTGTATGTCCCTAGCCGGCCTCTTTTTAGCATTTCCCAATGACTTTGAAGAAAGAATAGATTTAACATTCATACAAAAACCATGAAAAAAGGAGGTACATAGATGACACCAAGATGAAGTAGCAGCAAAATACTCTGAAGGATAAAGTCAGCATGACTATGATAAATTGGACGTGGTGCAAGAAGATGAAAGACAATAAAGAACAAAGTGATTGATTTCCCATTGCTCAATCTAACACCCAGCTGCAAAACAAGGACCACAACCTCGAAGGACTAGAGTTTCAAGTCCACCAGAACTAAATAGGAGTCCTTCTCACCAAAACCACCATCTACTGCAGATGAAATTGCGTAGGTGTGCTGTAGTTACGACAGACAAAGGGTTCTAGTCTGTTCTCCTCAACCCTGATAAAAACATGACTGAGTCTCCAGTTTTGAGCACTACACTTTAAGGAAGAGACAGAAGAGAAGAGTAAAACAAGACACCAAGCTGCTCATTCCTGTTGCTACCAGCATGAGTGGGGTCAGACTGTATGGCATCTGAAGGACTGGCTCCTAGTATAGCTGCCACCTCTCCCATGCCTCCCGTTTCACCCAGTAGCAATGATCCAGCTTAGTCTTCAGTCCCTGCCCTATTCCTGCCTTCCCCTCCTGTGTCTTTGATCTCTGTGTAGGAAGCGTTGAGCTTTATTGTTTTATTTTCAGTTCTCATTTAAGCATGACTGAAGGTAAAAGCAAGAGTCTACCTTAACGGTATTTTCCGAACTGGAAATGTATGTTGAAAGCAAGATGTGCTATAAGTCTGAATACCCCAGGTTGATTCAGCGTGCTCAAGTGATAAAAAGATTTATGACAGCAATGTTGCTAACCAAAAATAAGAGAGATTAAATCAATAAACTGATGTTTTGGCCTTCTAGTGCTTAATCCTTAGAATGATAGTAGTTGTATATGTTGACTAAAATAAGCAAACAGAAAAAAAAAATCTTCCTAGACTACCAGAAATACAATTGGATTGTATACTACTAGAAAGATAGTTTTGTGTTTAAAATTTGACCAGCACTTCCCTTGGATTGATATTCATGCTGTATTCATTCAACCACGCAGTTCAAGTAAACAGCCTTGAGGGAGGAAAAAAAAAATTACTTAAGACACTCTGGTTCAAATATTTCAGTGCAGCAGTTTCCCATTCAATTAGATTTTCATGCCTTGGGTCAAGTCTTGTATTACACTAAGTTTTCTGCATTGTTCTATTCACCATCAGCATTGTAATAAACACCCTTATCTTTGAATCTTATGCCATGGTATTTCATTAAAAAAAACCAAAACACTTTTCATGGAGCAGTGTTAGATTATTCTATGCTCTAGTTTAAACTTCTAGTTTGTAAGAACAACACTGTGAACCTACATTTTCCTTTAGTGGATGGCTACTCTACTAACTACTTAATTCCTATAGCAAAGACAAATAAAAAAAAAAAAGAAATCTTGCATGTCATATTAATATTTTATGCTTTATATTCTTCTTAGATATCTTACTATTGATTGAATTGTTGAAAAGTCATGATCATAGCGTAGAATGACAATAATGACAATAATCTTTATTATGACCTTTGTCTGGCTTTACTTGAAATATTATCTATAACCACAACTGGAAAGTTTCTGTGAGTACTGAAGCTGACCGTAGAGCAGACTTCTGCAGGGCTTTTTGATTAACTGTATTCCTCTGAACTCAATGACACCCATTGAGTCTGTGAAGTACAGCTACAACAGATATATAACATGCACTTCTCTAAACTATAAGATAACCTATAAGGTTCAGTTTTTAGAAAAAAATCTCCCCTGTACCACCACAAACTTGTTTGCTTCTCTTTGTGTTTGAGGTTTGTTTTTTCTTGTTGTTTCTGTGATGGAGGCAGCTTTTTGTCTGTGAATCAGGGTTTCCAGAGATGGAGAACAGCAGAGTCTAGGCCATTACCCTCTCTGTGTTCATGTTGCAAGGAACTGATGTAGCTCAGGTATTTAGGACTCACCTTCCCCAACAATTCCAGAATGAGCATTTGGCTGCTTTTCTTTCTAAATTCAGTGTTGATCTAAATTATGGTTACAAGCATCTTTGAAAGAAAGGATCAGAAACTTAGAACTCTAGTTAATTTTTGAGGGGCCGATGCCCACCATTTAGATGTGTCCCTTTTTCAAAGATCTCCACTACTCCACGTCAGAGTGGTTTGATGCCTCCCTCAGAAGAGGAAGGGAGACAGGAGAGTGCGTACCAACCACCCATCCTCCTTGTGCAGAGCCAGCTGGCTCAGTCCCTAGACTGAATTTTTCAGGAGTTCACCAGTGACTCTTCACCAGAGTTGGTAAGTCTGCTTTCTCCCTGCCTCTCCTCTACCTGTGGATGTGCTCTCTAAACTGTTGGTAAGTCTGTATCTATGACAAAGAACTCAAGATAGCAATGGTTTCACTAACTTCACCCTGCCTTGTATAATTCGACCCAAACTGCCAACACAGCAGGGAAGTTGAGCACACCCTGACCTTGCCATTCAGAACAAGAACAGACACTTAATGAAGGTGGATGTTTAACTTATGATGACAGAAAAGGCTCTCTGTGTCATTTGTGGGCAAGTTTGGTAATGTAATGGCAAATCTGGCCATTTCATCATGCTGAAGTTTGAATTAACATGAATTACCTTCTAGATTTTTTGGGGGTTTTTTTGTTTGTTTTTTTGTTTGTTTGTTTTTTTAAAAAAAAATTTATTTCATAGAACCCAGATCAATAAGAGCTCTTAAAAGTCAGTGATTAGCTGGTCCTTGCATTCAGTAGAGGAACAGGTTCACTCTAGTCTTGTGTGGTTTGCATTAAATTTCCTGCATAATCCCAGGGAGATTGAAAGGGATCTCTGGAGGTCATCTGTTCCAAACCCCCCTGCTTAAGCAGGGACACCTGGAGTCAGTTGCTCAGGACCATGCCCATATGGCTTTTGAGTATCTCCAAGGTTGGAGACTCCACAACCTCCCTGGGCAACCTGTGCCAGTGCTCGGTCACCCTCACAGTAAAAAAGTGTTTCCTGATGTTCAGAAGGAACATCCTGTGTTTCAGTTTGTGCCCATTGCCCCTGGTCCTGTCACTGGGCACCACTGGAAAGACCCTGGCTCTATTCTCTTTGCACCCTCTCTTCAGGTATTTATAGACATTGATGAGATCCCCCTGAGCCTTCTCTTCTCCAGGCTGAGCAGTCCCAGCGCTCTCAACCTTTCCTCCAGTCCCTTCATCATCTTTGTGATCCTTCACTGAACTCTCTCCAGGATGTCCATGTCTCCCTTGTGCTGTGTAGCCCAGAACTAGACACAGCACTACTAGCTTCACATAAGTGTTTTTGCAGCACTAGTCAGCACAGGCGGATGTGACAATCTCTTCTGCCATCATTTCTGACTTTCCTATGTGAAAGCTGCTTGCAATTTTCTAGTTTACCTTATGGTCTTACCCTTTCACATAGTAATTTAGCATTTGGGCTGAACAACCGTACCAAGTCCTGATTGACACCACACACCTCACAGTATCTGCACAGTGACTTTTTTTTTTTTTTTTTAAGAGTGAAACCTTTCTCTTTACGTTAATCAGAACATAGTTTTCCATTACAGTTTTCTCTAGCAATACAGTGAAAAGTTAGCTATGTTTGCTGTTGTTCTTAAGCGCAGTGACATTTCACAGAAGGCTGTGCTGTGCTCAAGAATGCCAGGGAGAGGTCAGGGCCTTCTCAAAAACCCATTTAAAAGAACAGCTGAGAAAACAAAAAGAATCAGCTGTGTAATAGCTAATTGAAATGCTGCTTCATTTTACAATTCTCTAATGAGGTGCACTATAACACAGTGACTGAAATAACTTTAGGTAATGGAACTACCTCTATTAATCTTCTTATAAGGAAGCTGTTCGTTAATTAGGGTGGACAGAGCAATCACAGGGTTGCTGAACAATAGCAATGCCGATTCACATTGTTGACAAGTATCTAATTAGAAATTAATGACAGAAAGCTGTGCAAATATATATACCCCATCTACCAGAGGTGCACATATCACAGATGTACATAATGAGAGAATCTAACACATCCATTTTCAAAATAGATCCAGGAATCAGTTTAAAAAATATTAACCCTTCATTACACATTAAACAATTAGCTGAAAGCAGGTGCCTTGTCAAGACTGTCTCATTACTTCTATTATGAGTCCTTTATAAACCTCAAGATTCTTAGTTACTTGAAGATTAACACCCCCACACCCACAAAAGAATTAAAAGAAAAAAAAAAAAAAGCACAAACAAAAAGCAAACCAAACAAACACAAAAGCACAACAACCACCAAAACCCACCCAAACCCATCAACCCAAATTACCCAGGAGTTACCCAGCACTTTGACCAAAGCCTGTCTGGAAGGAAGATTTTAGGAACTCCTCAATGTCTCTCTGTACAGTAGGGATAATACAGTCCAGTCCAACTTATTTAGGAGATATCTTGCCACCTTGGGACACCATGCTATGAAAAACTATGTGAGATTAACATAAATAGTTGTATGTGTGCTTAAACATCTGGATTTGTTTGGGTTTTTTTTTGTTTAAACTTTGAGAAAGTTAAATATCTGACAATGGTGTTTTCTGTCATCCAGTTCAAGCAGGGCACAGAAAGCACTTACTTCACAGAAACAGCTTATGCATCCAGAAATGCTGATGCGCTTAAAAGATTGCAAGACCAAGGGCTTGATAAGCAAGCATATTGCAGTGCATAGCTTATCTTACCTCCTCAATAATTTTTTATTTTTTAATAATAAGCCACGTTTATTAATCTCATGTCTCCTAACATACCATGTGGAACTAGATAATTAGTCCAACATCTTTCATAAGCTATGTTAATAAACCCTAGCATCTCTGTTCATGCTTTGGGAGAAATTCAATAGGCAAAGGGACTAAAACTTCCAAAGAACATTGAGATATTTATGTCTGAGGCAATTCGTCTTCCCTGTCAAAAACCCTTAAGACTGTTTTTCATTTGTGATATCCTAGAGAAGGAGGGAGACCTGACCTGACCCCTTTGCATGTTTGTGTCGTGTGAGTGTGGCTGGGCTGGACTGCTCACCTTTGGGGACCAGAAAGGTATATTTATTCCCTTGATGTTTGTTAGGCTTCTCAAACAGGGCAGGGGTCTTTGTCCTTCTGAAGACCTAGATACTGCCAAAGCCAAGGTCTAACTGGAAAATAGTATAACATCGACAGTGCTCATGGCTTCAGCATAGTCCAAGGCACATCTTGCTTGCTCAGACTCTTGAAGAACATTTCCACCAATAGTCTGCACTTGTGGGGATTAGGACTTTGGCACTATCTTGATCCCTCTCCTGCTTTGTTCCTGTGACAGATTAGGCTTCACAGCAAATACGAACACATGTATAAGGCACCCATGGTGAAGCACCTGAAGAGTTTTGTAGATCCTTTGGACTAGACAACTTTTTGTGGCCACTTTTTACATGCAGATGTTTGGATACTCTGCCCCAGAAGTTTCCATCAGTTTTGTGCTCCAGTTTCCTAAGGTGAACAAGAAAGGGTTGGTTGGTTTGTTTTTCAAACTAAAGTTTTCTTTTTAGACTACCGAGTAGATGACTGTCTAGTAAAACATCTGATCTCTCACATTCAAGAAAGATGAAATTAAGACAGAGTCTACAACCCACAAGCTACCCAGACACTTTCAGCACACCTGCCTAAACATAACATACAGTCTTGCTGTGAACACTCAGAATCTCAGATACTTAAGCAAACTCCTAGTTTACTACTCTAACCTTCAAGAACTTGACCTAGAAGTTGAAACCAGATTTAGCTCTTCCCATATGTACTCCTTTGAGATATAAGGGAATGGCAATATGAAACCTTCTCTTGAAGGACCTAGTATTATACTCAGAATGTGTCTTCAGTACTTTCTGACTCCTGATCTTCAGCCTTCCAGAATATATTTCTACTAGTGCAACAGGCCGTTTTCACAGGCAGAAGCAGCCCATTGTACTGCAAGGGAAGGACAGCGCTAAGGCCAGATTCTAGAAGTGGCAGGGAAGGGCGGGTGGTCCTCACCCATGCTTTGGAGGCAGCCAGACCAGCTGCTTCCAGCTGCCCCACACAGCACCCAACTGCAGTAGCACTCACCCAGTTGGTCCTGAAGCTTTGGCTTAGGTACTTGCTTTTCCTCTACCTGGAGGAAAAAGCTGGCAAGCTGGATAGCTTCTCTGAACCTGGAGGCCAAACCACTCTGCATTAGCTGAGGACCACTTATTCTGTGAGTAACTAAAATTCAGATTTTACAGCTTTTTACCTTGTTTTCAGAAGCTTGCAAGAGGAAGACACCCAGCTTTCCAGTACTGTTTTAAGACTTCTGTATACATCAAGGCCGGTAAGTTAGGCCACTCTTTTGGTGTTTCACACATCTTTTGCTGGCTACAGAACGCAGTGACCTCCCATCCTGGCACCATGATACTTCGTTACAAGAGAACTGATATAGACTTGTCTCCTGCTCTTTGAAGCTGAGCTGAGAAAGAAGAGAAATTTATATTTTCCTTAATGCTGTAGCCCGTACTGCTTCATCCTTGAAATTAAAGGTGGGGGAGGAGGCAGAGGGAGAATGTCAGACAGAGCACTAGCTGTGAATATGGTCTTGCTAATTTTCTTTTTGTATTAATGTGAACATTTCCCTCTGTTTAAGTGCCATACAGCTTTACTTCATTATTTGCAGCTAACTGTGATGCGGCTAGAAGATAATGATTCCTCACTGTAAATTAGATGCTATTATATGAGTTGTTTCAGATTGGCATCTTGACATTAAAAGATAGTTATATTTTTAGAAGTAGCCAGGAAATTTGCTCTTTTACTTCGGAAACTGTAAGCAAAATTTTGCTCTTTCAAAATGCATACATTCATGAATGGCTAAACAAGTCGATTTCCCCATGGACACGCATCATTTATCAAACATCCTGGAGAATCTGATCCTGCAGTCCCTGTCACGCAACAGTCCCATTGAGGCCAGTAAGGTCATTCTCAGAGCTACAGGATCAGGCCTTTGCATTTGATAGCAAACAAGTAAACAAACAACTATTTTGCAGACTATACTGAATCCACCGTCCTGAAATACCCTGAGCTTCCAATGGTAACCTTTGGATAAGCCCTCACTGCTGATCCATCCTGACAATTTGGCAATAACCTCCAATCTCAGCATTTCAGAATTGCAAGTAGATATTGAGAAGATGATCTGTCTCTCTGCAGTATGAGAGTATGGTGTATTTATCTTAGAGAACAAGCTCATCCTAAGAAGAGGGCTTATCTAGGAACAGCTAAGAAAGGGGTAGAGAAATAAGAAAAGGAAAGGAGCTGACACTGAAAGGTGATGAGAACACAAGAAAGAGAACACGAGCTGCAGTCAGGTACAAGAGCAGTGGTGCTGCCCCATCCAGTTATTGTTGGGTACAAACTGTGGACAGGGGTGAAAGAAGAGAGGTATGTAGTTATGCCCGTTCCTGTGCATAAACAGTCTGACACTACACTGGCAGTTACTACTATCAGGAGCAGTGGTAACCAAGCAAATTTTTGTGCATGCGCATGCATGGTCTGCTGTATTCCCTTGCATCTGTTTATAGTGGAATACTTGCATAAGTTACATTGATGCGATAATAGGAATATAATWGGGGATAATTGTTTTCTTTTCCCTTAAGTCTTCAGGTACTTCTGAAAATGCTAACAGGGAACTGCATAGTTAACATAACTATCCAGGCAGCACATACTTCACCTAATTAACATCTTCAGGTGACCTAGTACTGGTCTTGAACAAAGACTGGTAGGGTAAACAGGGACAGATTTATAAAGCTTCCTTCACCGTACCTAAGGTAAGTAAGTTCTCCATACTGGCAATGAAGACGTAAGGGCTTCTAAAGAGTACTTCAGAGTCCTTTGGCAAGTCACTGCCTGTGGAGCAGATCTGAAAGGCCCCAGAGGTCATGAAGGACAGCAAGCTGAACATGTGCCAGCAGTGTGCCCCGGCAGCACAGAAGGTTATATAGCAATCCTGGGCCGTATTATCAGAAGCACTGTCAGAAGATCAAGAGAAGGGATTACCCCTCTTTGCTAAGCACTTGTTAGATTKTGTTTAGAATATTGCACACAGTTTTGGGCCCACAAATACAGGAAAGGCATCAGTAAACTGGAATGAGTCAGCAGAGGGCCACCAGGATGGTCAGGGCTAGAGCACTTGCCCTGTGAAGAGAGATTGAGGGACCAAGGCTGGTTCAACCTGAAGACAAGACAGCTCCAGGGGCATCTAACAGCAGTCCCTCGGTACCTATGAGGTTACCGAGTCAATAGAGCCATGCTCATCACAGTAGTGCACAGTGGGCATAAAGAGAAGTGAGAGGCACAGACTGGTTGCAAGAAGGAACTTTTTCACCCCGAGGACAGCCGTGCACTGAATTGGGTTGACCAGGGAGGCTGTGCAGGCTGTGTCTGGAGGTTTTCAAGACCGGAAAACCCAGAGCAACCTGATCTGATCACACAGCTGACCCTGCTTGGAGCAGATGGCTGGACCAGAGACCTCCTGAGGTCCCTCCCAGCCTCAACTATCCCCTACAATCCACTTTGCCTGCAGTCCCTGCTCTCAATGCAGTCTTTTTTTTGTATATGTCCATAAAGCATGAACTGACCTTGAAAGGCAACAGGACTCCAGTTCCTCCTCCTCACAGCAAAGCACCTCCACCTTCATGTAGTAGTCCCACTGCTCATTCAGTTGAGGTCTGCTCAAGCTGGCAGCTCCTCTTCCTTCTGGGTGCACAAGCAGGTCTCTAGCCTAGTAACTGGGGCATCTCTTCAAAGCTGTGGATCTAGGAACAGAAGGGGCTCACATCCAGGTCTCCCACTTCCCAGACAAGAGGTGGGCAGAAACAGCACCACCACTGACTGCTGTAGTGTTGGGTATCAGCTGAACATAAAAGTACCTGTGTCTCCAGCAAAGCTGAAAGATTAAGTGGACTTTAGGTCTGCCTCAAATGCAAACTAGGCCATTAGTGAACAACAAGAATACCCAAGCCTGGAGTACAAGCTTGCCTCAGCACCTGAAGGGAAGGCTCTGTTGGACTCAAGGGGTCACCACTGCTGGATGACACTGTGCATGGGCAGTCTGAAGAGCTTGCTTGGCCGCAGGAGCCAACATTTCACCCAAGATGGACTTATGCTCCTTTGTAGGCAATCCATAGCTTTCAGTGAATTGGGGTGGGGGAGTTGTCAGAATTCAGTGCTCATGGCACAGCAGAGCTTTCAGAAGAAAGAAAAATCTCAGACTTATATTTAGCAAGTGAGCAATGAAGCAAAATGGCACCGCAAATGCTGACGGTAGTGGTGAGGCTGTGGGGGTGGGAGGGGGGCGTGAAAACTGGCAAGAGCTTCAGGAGAGTGAGTTTTGGTATTTCAGTTTGAGAGGTAAAGGACTAGATGCTCTGCAGCAGGTACTGAAATTCCAGTGCTGCAGAAATTTAAACACCATCTGAGCTTTCTCCCATCTCCCACCCCTCTGTCTTGTTTGAAAAATATTTACAAGGGGGTGAAAGGCAACCTTCAGACATGTGACCATAGCTGTGTGCTGATGCTTTCTATAAATATGGGTTTGCTGAAGCGCTAAACTATGTTCTGCGGCAGTATGGCATTATGGCTTCTGCTCAGCAAAAGCTGTTTCCATTCTCATTTCAGACCCCTGCTAGTGTTGGCACCTGGCTCTCAGCTACATGACTTTTTTGCCCTCCATCTCTAGAACAGAGGAAAGCAAATACCCTCAAGTCCAGCTTTGGCTGGAAAGAACAGAGTCTGGTTTTGTAGCTCAGACCTACCTAATCGGCAACAATACAGAAGTGATTTAAGTCGTCTGATGATTCCAGGCTATATTTGGGGTGCTGCAAATCATTTTGTGTTTAGTCATCATTCATTCTGTGTTTCTGGCTGGATCCACTCAGAGTTCTCTGGTGTATAATTTAGACAGTGCAGACAATTTGCATTTTATTCCTTCCCCCCCACCCTTTTCCCAACTTTCACTTTACACTTCAATAGTCCTGCCACCTGCATGTGTGTGGTAGGCCCGTTTGAAACCCAGTTGCCCTTGGATACTAGCATGAATAAATTTATATGCACAGCTCTTTAGTGGTGGCAGGAGGCTTACAAAAAAAAAAAAAAAAAAAAAAGTAGTGTGGGGGTTTTTCCTCCCACAGAATCATGTCCCTTTTTCACCTTCTCCATACAGTGGAGTGGCAAGTCTAGTTCTCCAGTTCATCTTACAGAGAGAGAAACTTGGTTATCCTAAATGTAGGAAAGGGATTGCACGGAGATACGTGCTGGAGTAATAATTTGTATTTAAAACCAGTAAGCTCAAACCAAAATGGCTGAAACTTCTAAAAAAAAAATCTGCAGCTACAACTATACATACGATCAGCAGCCAGGAAATATTGTTTTGCCTGCTTGCAGCATCATCTTCCTCCATTCAGAAATCAAATGAAGTCAACAAAATATGCAAGTGTTCAAGAGTTCTTAAAAACCCCACTTTTGTCTTCCTGTTCTTCTCTTCCCTTTTGCCATTACTGACTCTATTTTTCCCTTGCATTTTTCTCCTTTAAAGTGAAAAGAGAACTCATTTATGTGCTTAGCTTAGCTTTATTTTATCTGTAAAAGAAAAAACCCAAAACTTTTTCATGCAATTTGTTACTGAGCTTGTTCAATTCACACATTGTGGGTTCACAAGGCCTAAGCTGATCACCATGCAGATTTAGTTCAGACTACATAGTATTGTGTGGTTCTGGATGTGCCCACCCATGAAATAACCTCACGCCAGACCTAGCAGCAAAAATTACTTCCAAATTCTATTTGCCTAAAGGACTGCTTGCTTTGGCATCTATGCCGACTTGCACTGGTGGCTTGGGTAATAACCAAGGAGGAGATAAGTTTTTGGTTTTTTAATCATCTTCCCAAAAGCATCTGTTTTGGACACTCCTGGAAAGAGGCTGTTGGGCTAGATGAACCTCTGGTCTGACCCAGTACGGCTGTTCTTCTGCACCCTCTGAGGGCAAATGTTCATGTCACATTTAAAGGGTTTGCAGCTAAACAGTTCATTCCAAGAAGAGACTGYTGAAATACATTTTTGAGTCAAAATACAACACAGGCTGTGAAAGACAAGAAGTTAGAAGACCTACTCAGGAACTGATAAAGACATTGTAGATAGACATGCGCAAGAAGCAACTAGAAACAAGAAGGCTGTAAGCAAACAGTGGAGATTTGTTAATCTAGAAGTTTGGGATTCAATGAGTTGGAGCAGACTTATAGTTAGACTTCTTAAGTATTCCCTTCCTTCCAGCTTTTTTTATAAATAAGCTATTCTAATATGCAACACTTAGTTTTGAAAATTAAAGACAAAGGTTTTAAGTATACCTATACATTTCAGATTTTTTCATGCCATTTTAATTTAGTAGCAAAAATTTATAGAAAAAAAAATCAGCTGAAAGAAGAGGAAATCATGAAAACAAAATCCAGAAGAAAGAAACAGCTCTACAAATTTAACCTAGAAATAAGATGCTTTTTCTTAGTTGTGAGGATAATTAGACATTGAAAGAGCTTATCATCTGGTAGGTGGTAGACAGCAGAGACAGGTGTCTTTAAAGATTAAATACCTAAGAGATCACTCAATCCAATGTGGGGGAAATATATGAATAATATGAAAAAGAAAAAAAAAAAAAAAAAGAAAAAAAAAAAAAAAAAAAAAAAAAGCAAAAACAAACACCAACAAAAAAACCCTAGATGACCAGAATAGTCTCTTCTGACCACAGAATCTGTGAACATATAGATATCTCTATATATTCCCTCCTCCACTAACCACGCAGGGGGCACTTTCAGACACCTGTGAGGTGGCAGGAAAAAGAGCCTTTCCCTTCTGAGCTTTGGATYGTGCTGTCAGACAGGAGCTCGCAGCCTCCGTAACCCCACAGATAGATCTACCCTTGCTTCAGGCACCCATGTGCAGGGAGCAGAAAAGACTCAGCCAGTCCGTGTCGCTGGCTGGACATATTACAGAGCTTTCATGTGGCATCTTCCTCTGCCAAGACAACCAGCTGACTGAAGGCTGGATTGGGCACTTTAGCCTCTAAGTGAAGGGGATGTTGGCTTTTGGGGTTTTTTTTTGAGGGAGGCAGACTCCAGCATAATTCTCCTTCTCACACAATCTGCATATGCCATCTCACCAACTTTCTTGCCATTTTGGGAGTCCTGAGCAATGGGAACAGTCATACTTGCTCTCTGCCTTCAGCAAGTTTGTTTTCCAGGCACTGAACTGTACTGGGCTAATGAAAGTACCGCTGGGCTCAGATTAGGTCATCTGAGGGAAACTGGATAGCTTAAAGCTCCGAAGCAGTCAGGTGAGCCGATCTATAGGTTTTTGTAATTTAAGACCTGAAAAGCCTTTATAAGCTGCAGGTTTGCTTTTCACTATAGCTTTCCTACAAATCATGAGCAGAGCAGCAGAAGGAAAGCACAGTGCTATTCTTATGAATCATTCCCCTGTTCTGCTGCATCTCTATTTGTGTTTAACATATGACATTTCCCCTGTTCTGCTGCATCTCTCTGTGTTTAACGTATGACATTAAGGCCTTCTGAGAGTGTCTAGAATCACAGAGCAAATGACAATAATGTCTTATCAAACAGTCTCCCAAGTATATAAATAACGTTTCATACAAGTCTTCCCATAGCATACATTTACATAACTTTAGAAAAAGCCCACGACAATTTACCTRCCTCACACTGTTCTTCAAAACAGTAAAAATCTATTCAAAACTCTTGGGAAAATGAGTGAGTATGTGAAAGATTAACATGCTGTGAAGCAACTGTTCTCCTGGAGCTGCTGGGGACCTAAAGATATTTTTATCCTTTTAAAGTTGTGGGGTTTTTTCTTACTGCTTTGGAGAAGGGCCATTGTCAGGTCCAGGTTTTGCATTCATCACAGATGCAGGCAGCAGTCACCCCAAGGCTCTATTTTCTTTTCAAACTGTATCCCCAGAACATCCCCAAGCAAGGGCAGAGTTTGGGAAATCTTGTGTGGCTATCAAGTGACACAACTGACACTCACCCTTCATTTCATCAAGAGTTGACTAGATACAGCAAAACACTTTTGTGTCAATGGTGACAGAAAGCTCTTTAAAACAGAAGCTAGTGTTATAGCGATACTTACAATTTAACCATCTTTGACACTGGGACATCTTATTGCCTCAACGTTCAGGCTCATATCTGCCACAATTTTTGTAGCACCTCTAGGCCATGCTGCTGCTGGAGCACTGGCCAGTCTTTCCACAGCAAGATGAAGTCCAGTACAAGCCAGCTTGAGGCACTATTTCAGCCTCAGCAGCCTCATGCCAGAGTTCTTGGGACATTGTCCTTGGCAAGAGATCCACGACAGTGCCCCCTGGCAAAGACAACTAAATATGTAGGGTGGGGAAGAGGGACACTGTTTGCCATGCTAGGCAGACCCCCACTCCTCTGGGAAGCCTCTGCTCTCCCACTCAAAGTCCCTTAGCCAGGCATTGGTAAACCTAAGCCCCCACCCTCCAAGGACTGGTCAACTCTTCAGAGTACAACTACATCATGCTTTTGCTCAACACTTTTTTTTTTTTTTTTTTTTAAAGCCTCCATTTATCAAGCTCAGTGATCTCCACAAACTTCAAAAAAATCACAGAGCTTGCACCACTTTTGACTTGGGTCATTTTGTCCCCAGGTCCATGTACTTACATCCCAGTGCCACAGAAGCAAAACACCATTTGTCTTCCCTTCAATAGCAACAAGCACCATGGTTGCCCACAAAATAAAATTTCCTTTAAGGTCTTACTTAAGGGGAGGGAGGAAGCAGGAAAAAAACATCAAGCCCCCTGGCAGATGTTAGTAACATTCTCTACTGCACCAGCAAGTTGTGCTTTGCTGCCAGCTGCACAGCAGAGTGGGGCAGCTTCAGCAGATTAGGGCCTACCGGTTCGTATGGTGCCTACCTCCACCCCGGCGCCTTTGGTTGGCCCTTGCACGTCCCTCAGTGGCACGGAGAATGTGGGGAAATTTTAGTCACCATTATCCCCCTGCAGCATAATTTCAGTTTTTAGGTAAGTGATACCCAGGAGACAGTTGCAAATCAGTTTTTACCAAGAATACAAGAACTAAGAATAAAGTCGCCAGCAATTTGGGTAGATCTTCCTTCTAACTCACAGTGACTATAAGTTGTGCACTTCTGTAGCTTCCCCAAGAAACATTTCCAGCCATTTTGCAAGTCTCAGGATTGATCTGTCACTGAAAAATGCACACAGTATCAAACAGTTCTCGCCTGTCTTCAGTTTTCATGCAATATAAAGTTTCCCACCTTCCTAAAACAGGAGGGATTTCTATTTAATGATTATGGTTATTGAAGATTTGGTGCAAGTTAAGTTAAAAGTTCTCTTTGGCTTCCAATTTAGCTATTTGCTCAGTTGCTTTTTATCACCTCAGAAACTGGCCCAGAATCTAGATAAAGTTTCAATTTAATCTTTTTTACTGCTGTAACCGGTAATGTGATGTTAGTGTCTCATCACAGGATGGTTTCATTTGGTGCATCTTTCTTCCATCCTCAAAGGGCTCCTACTGAGAATTGTCCCACTTGCTGGCTGTGGATCGGGTCCTTTCATTATTCGTTTAGTCGTTTTTGAACGGCCACAGCCTGGTTCCCTGAGTGGTCTTGACCTGGTCAGGAGTTTTAATTCCGCTTTTTTCCCCCTCCCTGCAGTCACCGGGGCTTTGGCACCACCACGCAGTCTCTTCAGAGTAACCCCCATTACAACTCTGCAGCTTATTGTGAACTTGGTAAATTGGAAGTATTAGGTCAAAGATTAGAACAAACAGAGAATTTCAAACCCTACTGTTGACCTTGGAAATTAGAAACTGCCCTTGTCAGACCATCAGAGAATCACTGCTGATAGCTGTGACAGCCACGTCTCCCTGCCACTTTGTGGGGAAAAAGAGAGGGGCGACACTCTTGTCATACAAGTGCTCATTTGTTACGCTCTTTCTTCTCTGGCTGACCAACAATCTCCCAGCCAGATGTGCCTGCTAATATTTGCAGTTTACCAAATATTTATCTGCTAAAGGGAGATGCTGAAAGTCCTGAAAGTAACACATCAGCCAGAATTCTTCACCTCTAACTACGCTGTCTCTTTCAGATACCAATCTCTGTTGGATGAAGACTTCTGTTTTGCAATAGTTTGTAAGAATTTCTGACACCCTTCCGTGAGCAAGGTTTAAAGCAAGTGAATTGGAAACCTCTTGTACAAGTCATTCAAGCCAGAACATAGGTAGGACGGAGTAATTAAGATTTGTAGTACAGGTTTTTTCTGTAGTGATCTGAGTTAGCAAGGCAAAGAAGAGAAAAAACCCACTTGATCGGATATTTGCCACTAGACTAAATCACAATAGCTAACTCTGGGTAGTTCCATGTAAGTTGTGTCCAGAAAATGCTGCCTTCTCTCATAAATCTCTAGATTCAAATGTTTGAGCCATCAGTAGGTGTGGATGTGGCCAAGATATTTTCTAATCACAAATCCAAGTTGTCTGCTGGTACATATTCTCATTTAGCACATGAAGTCAGTCAACATCACTTGCAAACACAAGTTTCTTAGGTTTGCTCCATCTTATAATTAGCATTAGCTGATGGAGAATCCGCAAAAAACTTTCTCTAGAAATTTTATGTCTTACTTCAAATTCAGATCCCACAATTTGTGTTCCATTTATTGGCTTCTATAAACAAAATAGAGTAATTAAAACCTAGGCTAATAGCAGTTCATATTTACATCTATACCAAATTCTTACACTGCTTTCTAAAACACGCCTAGAATATTATGTGATTAGGGATTGGAGAGTCTTGATTTATCAGATAAATACCTAAGAGATTCAAACATTCAGCAGGTCTGGGCCCAGAGCCTAACATTATTATTCTTTTAGCTTATGCCAAAGGAGCCATACCTTCTCTACACAAATATTTTTCCTGTTCCTAACAGGACACAGCCAACTGAGCCAGCTAGGGACTTGACGTCACCAGCTGGGGTTGATAATAGCATGTAATTTGCTTGAAAGGTTAACAAAGAAAGTCTCCAGGTCCAATGTGAAGATGTCCAACCATGTTTGCAGTCACAGGGACTAGTTAATCCTTGGTGAGAGTCCAGCTGGAAAAACCTGTAAGGCCTGTGAGGAGATGATCTGAACTCCATTTCTGACTGGATCTTCATATGCATTGTTTCCATTGGCAAGATGTTCTAAATATCTGCCTGCTGTTGGATTTGCAACACCATCTTCAGTGCCTTTGCCTTTCTCTGGGTGCACAGCCGCTAGTCCCTGTACAGTTCCCTCTTCTCCTCCACACTCCCTGCTCCTTGCCCCCTCTACTCACTGCTTAAAGCTAAGATGGGAAAGGTGCATCACCAATCCATTCCCTCTCAAGCTCCTTAACCATTCCTGTGTGAAACAACTCAAGCCTCAGTTTTCTCCCCTTCCTCCTTTCTTGCCCTCTACCAGCCCCTGATCCTCTTTCTTTCTGATCTCTGCTATTTTCCACTGCTTACTGCACTTCAGCTCTGCTCCTTACTGCTCACACCCCCTCTGCAACCTGCTGGATTTTAGCAACTTCATCCCAGCTGAGCATTAGCTAAATATAGCAGGGCAGGAGGGAAAATCCAAAAAACAAACTACAAACCAATCTCTGCTCTGTAGACACTGTCACAACAGCTCCTCAACCACAGGGTTCTCCCTGTGCCCTAAAGATGCATGCAGTCACGTACAAGATTGATGAGCGTGTAGGGACTGGAAGGAGAGGGACAGTGACTATTGCTGCCTGCAGACAGAATATTCTGAGAATTCAGAACGTGTTCATAAATGAACACATATCCAAGGATACATAAACTGATTTTTTCCTCAGGTGTTTAACAAACCCAGGCAAAAGCAAACCCCTTGGCTCTCTTTCAAAGGCCACCTTCTGCCAGATTTCAAATCCCTGCACCAAGCCAGAAGCACAGAATCATCTTAAGGAAATTGAGAGTCCCTCCATTAAAAAAAAAAACAAAACCCACCACAAACCAAAAAATGCCACACACAAACAAAAAACCCACCCCACACATTTTTCCCCTAGCCTTGTCTTCTTCTAACATGGTTCTGCCGTTTCTCAAATTAACCAAAGTCATTGTGAGAGTAGGACATCTGGGAAGGAAGATCTTAGCTTGAATAATTAAGAACTAGGAAAACGCTAAGTAACTGAGAACACCTTTGAATGAAAAGTGCTATGTAACCCTCACTGCAAGTCTGAGTACAATTCCACTTAGCATTGCTTCAGCAAACAAAGATTTTACTGTAGCTAAAACYAAGTGATACAGAGGAAAGAGGAAGGTTAGCACAACGATAATTCTTATTCAGTATTAATTCTTAGTATGTATCCTGCTGGGGAGGTCCTTTAAAATAGAAAGCGAACATCCCTGTGGCTTTCTCCTGCTGCACTTGTGAACCAGAAAGTAGGATTTATTCTCCTACCAGAGAGCACAATTGCCTACATCAGTCTCAGGTGCATTAGCAGGGAACACAAATGCTTTCAAATAGGGAAAAAAAACCCAAAATAATGACATAAATATAAATGAATCAGTAAAACTGCATAATCAGATGTGTTCGTGGCCTTTTTTGTAATTACAGACAGTGCCCTGGAGGGCAGTCACATAGAAGTAAATGCATTTTTGTATGTCATATGGGTTATATATTGCTAGCTGGAGTGAGAACAACAGTCTAAGATGAAAGTCAATACAGAACAACTTAAGCTTTTTAAGCTCCTCTTTCATGTATGCTTGAGCTGTATATAATCAGGGACATCCATCGTAGAAAAACATTCTTCCAACACACTGAGATTACTGCTGCCTGGAAATTTTTTCAATCCCATTTCACTTATATCTTCTGACAATGTTAGTGACAGCCATGTCACAGAGCATTAGGTAAAATTGTGAAAATTAATTACATGCTATTTGTTTAACTTCTCCTGTCATCCATCTCTGCTCCTTCTATTTGAAAATTCATTGGCTCATCTAAATCATCTCCCCCTCACTCACACTGTGTGTTACCCAGCCCCACATTTGCATTAAGCCCTTATCTCCTTTTCTTCAGGAAAGGAACAAATTTAAACAAATGGAAAACCCTTAAAGTGTTTATGCTCCATTAAAACTTAATTCTGCTTTTAATCCCGGATCAGAGTGTTGATAGTTCTATTCACATTAAATAGAACTTGAGTCTCTGTAGTCCCTTTCTCTCTAATGAGGCTAACAGAGAAAGAAGATGCTACTCATTGTGAGCAGGGGTATCGCTTTCTGGTCCCACTATTTAATTCTACTTTATTACAGGTGTTCAAAACTGCACTTTATCCTATAGCTCCCTTTTCAACTTTCATTAGCTACATTGTCACAGTTCACAATTAGAACATAACGGAGCAATAACTACGAGGGACACACTTAGGAGGGGAGAGGCAGATGAGAAATGCTATTCCCCCTGATTGTTAGAACACAGTTGTTTGGCTCAAATATTCCTTTTGTCATGTCAGGCTATCTCTAGACCCCACATACAGGTCCAACAGTTACCTTAAGACAAGCTGTAATACTGTCATGCTTGGCAATATTTGTTAGTGTGATTTGCTACTGATACAATCCCTCAAAAAACCCCAAGCAGAACATGATTGAAATGTTGTCAATACACCAGGTGCCTGTTATGAAAAAATGCCCAAGTATCTACCAGCACGCCTCAGCTCCAGTAGTTCTGCTTCTATCTCTCAGGAGCAAATCCAGTCCCAATTAGACCAGAGAAGCAACAAATACTCAGCTAAATCACACCATTTTCAGAATTAAATGTAGCATTTAATACCTTTATGCACCAAGCTGTCTTTTTAAATCAATTCTTTGTTGGAAGGTGCGGTATTACTTTGCAGAAAGCCTTGTTCTCTAAAGCCCTGCAATGTTAAACCCTTCCCTTCGCACTTGTTAGTCGCGGAGGGGAGTCATCAGGGAATGGTTCCTTCCCCTGTTATATCAAAGCTGTACTCAAAGCAACCCCACATTTGACAACACTCACTTTCTGGGCTCAGCTCCCCGGGGTATTTGCTCTGGGGTCACTGATGAGCGCGGCCCCACTGCTGTCTCTGGGGCAGGCAGTGACACAGCYGGCTGCCCGGGGCACCGCCAGCCGAGCACTGTCCTCTTCCCACAGTTTGCTGCCATTCAGATATAAAAGAAGTTGTTTTCCTTGTTAACGGCACTATACTGACAACGCGGACAGCATCTTGCCTGCGAGCYAGGCAGCTGCTGCCACTCCTGCAGGAACTGCGCAGAGCCTGCCTGTCCCTGCCGACCCCAGCGCCACGCTGCCTGCTGCCGGCATGGCTTGCTCCACGCAGGGCAGTGCTGCCCAGCTCCTGCAAAGGCCCCTTGGCTTTCTGCACCCCTTGGAGGGTGCGCGGGGGTTGATTTTTCCATCTTTGTCACCCCTGAGCTTGCACCAGCCCTCTGACAGCTGCCTCGCCATATTTCCTCCTGCAATAGGCTTCCCTAGAGGAGTACGTGCCAGGGTAGATCAAGTTGCGTATTCTGCCTAGGACAAAAGGGATATGGGATGACCAGACCTCGATTGCCACACAGCTTTTCTTTCAATAAGGCTTTTCCAGGAAAAGCATGAGGTGTTTTCAGCAGAGCAGCTCAGTCTAGCAGAGGCCTGATTAAGCCAGCAACCCTTGTGATGGCRTGAGTTTCTGCTACGCTGCCCCATGACATCTGACTTACTGGGTAGGAGCTGGCTGTGCTTTGCTGCCCAGCAGATGTGTGTGAGAAACAGGTGCTTCAGCTGCCCCAGGAGGGCAAACCCTGCTGGCAGGCTAGAGCTTTTAAAGCTTCTCTGAAATACTTTGTGAACAAAGTGTTCACCTGAACATGGAAACACAAAGTGCTGCTTTCCCCCTGGACAGGAGGTGGCAAAAGCAAGGGGAAAGGAAAGTGGGAAGGAAAAAAAAAAAAAAAAAAAAAAAGAAAATTGAAGATTAACTGTGGTCTTGCCAGTGGAGAGCTACCTGGATTTAAGCCCCATCACTCCTGCCTATTCTGTAACCTGCAAGCTTACAACTGTCCTGATCCGATGCAAGTAGAGGTAGCAACATACCTGAATGCAGTAAAGAGCCTGCAGGTCCAGGCTGTGTTCCCTTGGAAGTGAACAGCAGGAACTGCTGGTAGGATAACACATGAACAAGCCCAAATGAGTCCATAAACAGACACCCTAGGCATACGCACAAAGGTGTTGAGGTCCAGGTTCACAACCCTCACCACTACAACATTTAGATCACATAGTCCCATTGACCACTGTGGCAACATCCACAAAATAGTTTGCTTTTCCACGTAAGTAAAGAATCATGACTGAGCCCAATTATTTATTGCCCCATACCAACCCCCAGGAGAGCTGAAAAGGTCAGTAAGGTGTGTTCAGCAGTACTGCAACATGTGCAGAAGGAAAGCCAGCTGCACTGCCATAGGCCGTGGACCAGGCCACCTGCAACTCCTGAGTTACAGGTAACAAACAAAACAAGCGCAGAAGCATCTAAAGTGACTCAGAAACCCACTAAAAATAAAGTAGTCCCACAATGCTATCCAATAGAAGCAATGAATTGTCTGGTTTGGGTCAGGGTAATTTAAGGAATAATTACGTTTTGAGCAAAGTCTGCCGAGTGATAAATGCAAAGCATAAATCACGACTGACTGAACTTGTTCAGCAGCACCAGGAGACTTCCCTCTCGGAGAGGGAAGAGAGGAGGAAGCCTCCTTCTCTAATGAAGACAAATTGGAAATCTTTATTGTAGTCAGGTCAAAATGCTTTCCTTCTTGAAAACAGCATTTTACAAGCTTTCTGCAAACACATTTTCTTTTGAATTCATCTATCTCCATAAAAGCTCTCTTCCTCTCTGTTCCCCCCAGGTGAAACCTCCACTTCCTTCCACTCCAGCTTCTGCAAACACTTGCGGCCAGTATTACACCAGACACGAAGCAGCTCCCTACCTTTAATTGCTGTCAGCAGCTATCAGGACAAGGAAGAAGGGAATATAAATATTCACTGAGCTGCAGCCAGCAATGCAGGGTAGGTAACTGCTCACTGGCCAGTTTGCAGGCAGAGTCCCCGCACCTTTCCTCCCTCCCCTGGCTAGGCTGTTGGAGACACGCTTAGACAAGCGCCTTGGCATTTCCTTGAGCAGCACTAAGTTGGTCACGGCATGCCTGTACTCTGAATTACATGGCATTAACTTTTCTTTACAAAACAGAAGTATTCAGTCACTTACATCTCTAGTGAGAAGGGAGGGGAAAAAAGGTAGTGTTCCTCCTCTCAAAGGGTCAGGCTGTGAATTACCAGGTACATTTCAACAGCTGGAACACTAATCCAGAAAGGTTTACAGGGAGGAGAGTTGCTGCAACTGCATACAGAGAAGCCGAAAGGATTTCAATGTAACATATACTTTGCTTTTGGTTACCTTAGTTATTGAACCCTTTATCTGAACGTAAACTCAACGGACAATCTACAGACAAATCCCTCGTGTGATATTTAAAGGCAGTCAGTGTAAATAATGCATAAGAATAACAGATGGAGCCTCTGGCCAGTGCGGGACGATTCAAGTTACACGTCCTCAGACTCCATTCTCAACTTGGCATGCAGAATCCGATTGCAATTTCTGCACTGAAATATCTGTGACACTTCACTGCCACCAAGAGCTTCAAAAGCCATATTGTGCCATTTATTTTTTGAAACAGGCCTTTCTCCTGACTTCAGGGGAGAAGACACTGAAAAACAATAAAGATCAAATGCTATTTTTGTTGGAGCCATTCTTTTTCTTTGCCACTGCAAGTTTTCCCTCTCCCAGCCTGTTACAACATTTCATTACACAGGGAAGCAAGTGTTTCACTTCTACGGCTTCCTCTGCTTCTGTTTAATGTCAGTGACTCTTATTTCTGGTGCAGAGATTGTTATGATTAAAGTGTATTAGAACTTCAAGAAACAGGCAGCAAAACCAGATAATGTTATTTGTTCAGGAGCAGAGATACCGTTACCAAGAATTGATTGTAGTAATAAAAGTCAGAAGACAAAGGGGAAGGTTTGCACTAAAGCATATCAAGATGTTTGGTAGCAAGTCTTACCCAAAGTCAATAGGTGCTTTATGAAAAGGATGCATGGACCTTTATGATTTGCAGTATGAAGAACTCACATCCTAAATACACATCCAACAGGTTTTACAAGACATCTTCGTCTTTTACCCGCAGGCTGCAGCAGCAGAAGTTTGCACTCTTTCATTCCCTCCCATCACTCAGGTCTGTCCTTTCTCCTGACTCAACTATGCGAGATGAGGGAGCTGAAGTTGCCCCAGTAGGTCTGGTCTGGTCCACCACCCTGCTGCCAGTATTACCTCCAAGTCATTGCATAGACACCTTAAAAGGCAAACAGGTGACAAAGCACTATAGCTCCCTAAAAACCAAACCCTTCACAGCTGCTGATTTTGAGTTTTATTCAAAGAGCAAGTATTCAGTATTTGCTAAGGTGAAAAGAGGAAAAACTCAGAGAGTGTCAATTCTCAGTTTTGGTGCTATCTGGGTTCTTTTCAGCATTAAAAAACAAACAAACAAACACAACCAAAACCACAACACAACCCTTCTGTTTCTTTCTAATCCTTCATTTGAATATATGACCAGTGATATCTCGAACGGATGTTTTATTGAAAAACATTGTACTCTCTGGAATTTTAGCAGTTGTTTCTATAATCACCAGTAACACAGAAACACTAAAATAAAAAATTCTGCTCTCTGGTATATACCATTGTTTCCTGTGAGGATTTCCATGGTGCTTTTGAAACCTTATGCTAAAGGACACAATAAATCACTTAACTATAGACCCTAATTACACATTTCCAGAACAAGTAGCAATCATTTAGATGACAATTTCCTCTTATGATTTTTCCTTATTTTATTAACTCATAATAATTGAATCTGAGAATTTCCTCCTTGCCTAAGCTTGATATGAGCCCCATTTCTGTGGTCTAGGATTTGGAGTAATTCAGATGATTCCATATTTCTGTTGTTTTACAAACAAAACAAGAGGAAACAACTTTGTATGTTACTTAATTAACCACAGGTCAAGTAGTTATTAGTTGCAGAAGGGACAACAATAGTAAGTCATAGAGTACATAAAATAACATCTTCATCATTTGTACATGTTAGAACAGTGCTTCAGGACAAGCATCTAATAGAAAGCCACTGTTCTGGCAACACACAAACAACTCAGTCCTTATCCTTGAGGAGCTGTTAGGCTCTGAATGCATGAGACCAGCAGAGCAAGAGGGTAAAAAAAATAGGACAGAAGCAAAACAAGCAGAGTTATGACACTCAAGTATCAGATCTTTTTTTTTTTTCTTTTTAATTTTTTGGTCCAGGGCTTACTTAGAAAAGTGGCATCTAAAGAAGGGAGAAAACCTAATGAAAGGCAGGAAAGTAAGGGGAGTAACTAGAAGAAGAGGGGAGTCAGCCCAGGTCACAGGAAGGGAGAAGTGCCTCTCAAAAAGCGACCCAATCCCACAGGGCAGAGCAGCCCCCACAACCACAGATGCTCTGAGCCCGCTACTGGCAACAACGGTACCTTTTCCTGGCAGTCTCTGCTTCCCAGTCCTCAGGGTGTAGCTGCTCCGTGGACTGCCCCCAAACTTCAAAAACCAACATAGTTGAGATAGAAACAATGACTCCCAAATCTCTCAGCAGGGGTACATCCTGCTCCCTTGTAGCTGGGGGTGGTAGGGAGATGAATGGTCCCAGCTGGAGCTTGTTGCCTCACCAAAGGTACCTGAAGTAGGTCTGCACACCTGCTTTCCCATCCTTCACAGGTGGGTATAGAGCTTGTCATGCTTATTAAGGAAAATATCCTGAACAACTCAGCATAGACTTCTTATAGAAATGTTGCAACAATAAAGTCAAGTGATTAAGCTGTGCTTAATTAGTATAAACACATAGACCATCCTTGTGATGCTCCTTATCTTTTTCTTCTTTGCTTTCCTGGTTGATAAGCTGGTGGAGTGCTTGAGTGTACCAGGGGTTACTAGGTGGTGCAAAAGGGGCGAACGAGAGTAGGCGTGTATGCGCTTTGAGAGATGGATAGCACGGTAAATGCAGTAATAGCTAGATTGCAATGTTGAAAACACTGTGGGGAAAACAAATGTGAGCCCTGAGCTCTGAAGTGTGATTCTCTCACTTTCCAGCTAGGAGCAGAAAGCAATTTGGTGAGATTTGCTGCTCTAATAAAAAAGAGGTTGTGTAACAAAGCTGTGATTGCAGCATGCCTAGCCATTTAGCTTACAGGTAAGGTAGAGCTAAAATCTCGCAGCTTGAGTACCACCAGGCTGAAAAGTAGCATGAGGTCTTCAGGTTGCCTCAGTACCCAGGGTCCACACTTGTGTGGTGTGCCTGCACCTGTGACTTTAGCTCGTATCTAGAGCGATGTTACCCGAGGGACATGCTGCTTTTGGACCTCAGATGGTCTCTCCCAAAGCAGTGGGTAGAGCCTGTGATGGAAAGCAGATTGGGCAGTACTGTGTGGCACTGCGGCCACAACTGGAAAAAGCAATAGTGGAAGCACGAGAGGAAAAATCAGAGTCAGAGCTGGGAGGAAAAGGTGCACAAGGTGGCAGCAGTGACAGCTCAGGCAGGGCTATGGGTCTGGGAGGCAGTAATATGTAATGTGTGTAATATACATTATGTGARAGGAAAATTAGGCTTCATGTGGCCATCACTCTCCTAAGGAAGCTCTAATTGTCACATAAACCACTCGGGCTTTCCTCTGGCTGAAATTACAACCTCAGAATGCAGTTATTTGCTGATAAGGGGCTGTATCTTCAGCCGCTGTAAATCTGGGTGACTCCACGAACGCCAGAGCAGTTGCACTGATTTAAATCAGCTAAGTAGCTGGCCCTGAACATCGCACAAACACTGACCAAAGAGGCATCCTCTGCCTGCTGGATGTAGGGGCACTCTCTGTTAGCATGGATGGGCTCATCCTTACAACTCATCCCTTTGTGTGGTCCTGATGTTTTGAGTCTGGAGCCAGCTCAGCCACGCCTGTGCTATACAGCTGGTGTGCTTAGCCCAGACCAGAGTGCCCTGCTCACCCACGTGCCATGCAGGGAGGCAGGGATGCTGCATCCTGATGCCCCACCAGGATACAGCTGAGGCAGGTGCTCAGTCTTGGGGCTGGGAAATGCCCCGGCTGGTTTCATCAGCGCTGCAGCGAGGAGCCAAAGGGCTCACAGGGCTGCTGTGCAGCGTTCCATGATACGTGCATCCTGGCCCAGTCTGGCCATTAGTAAGTATAAGGGAAGGCATTAGATGTTGCCTGATAAATTACAGTTTCCCTGGCTATTTTTGTCTCAGGGTTCTCTGCGTAAAGCCCATTTGGCACTGTGTCTTTATGATGTCTATTTACATAATTAAGAATGGCTTCTGCTCTTAACCTGCAACCTAGGCTTTTTCTCGTGGCCAAAGGAGGTTGAAACGTGCACATTGCTTTTGAAATCTGTCTCTGAACATTTCTTTTAGCAGCAACCACAGATCACGTCTCATAAACAGCCACATTTTTCAATACAAGTTTCACATTTGTTAGTTCTAATGTAATTATTTATAGAAATGCCCTTTTCCTGTGATCCATAATCTTCTCAAACCTTAGTGGTTTCTCGCTGTGAAAAATTATTCATGCTGGGCTGCATGTATCATGGTAGCTGCATATTTGTTCATTGCTGTGCATTTTCTGATCCAGAAAACTGAGTGTGGAAATGGTTCCTGGGGAATGGCTCTCATGAAGAGCGCTGCCAGAGGGCTAATCCAGCCCCCCAATGTTCAGGTTTCCACTGAAATAAACTGGAAGTGCATGCAGAAGTGTAAGTAAATATCCTTACACATCTTCTATCAAATATCTGTAGTATCTATTTTCTCTTCACTGACAGATTTTGCAACAGATATTTTAAGGCATTTACTTTCATGGAAAATTAGCTCTTTTCATTTACAAAGTTAATTCTAGTGGTTAGATGGACCCACTCAGCTTTAAGTTGACAGTCAAAATGAGAACTGGAAAGTTCAAATGTTTATGTGAACGTCTACCAAACCGCTCTGGTCCTTGAAACGGGCTGCAAACCAGGTTGCCCGTGGGACTGGGGCTATCGTCCATCTGAGAGAGGGTGTAAGTGCAAAGGAAAACAAGTTCTTGGGAAGGGAACTGAACCCAATTTTGGCGAGTTTAAAGAGCTCCATTCAAATCTAGTTTACTGCAGGACCACACCAATCTGCAGGTCAGAAAAACATGTATAGCTTTCAGACTGCCCTGCTGCCCTTTTCTGCATTTCACACGCACTCGTTTTGGGACGAAAATGCAGTTACCCTTCTCAGGGGCTAAGCAAATGCGGGCGCACAGCTGGTGTCAGGGCTGCGTGCCTCGCCGCAGGCTGGCTCCCAGGGCCCAGCTCTGATCTACCGACCTCTCGGCAAGCACATTCCTGTCCCATAGCTGCAGAGCAAAATCTCGCTCTCAGTGGTGCTGAGGTTGCTCATTGCTCCCGCGGATCTCGGGAAGGCTGCAAACAGGAGAAAGCTCAGTGTGACTCAGCGCCAAGGGGAGCTTTGCTGCCTCCCTTTACACACGCTCCCCACTCTCCTCTGAAATTCTCTATAGCATATTTTTAATAGCCCTATTCAAGGTGAAAGCTTCTAACCAGTGTTTTTTTCTCCTTTAAGATACATTTTTATCTTGGAGTGGAGGAAGAGGTATATTTTTTCACCACTGAGAAAGACCCCACCCATGTATTTCAATGGATGGAATTATTTGTTATATGAAATCACTCGGGCAATCCATATTAACATCTTAATTACGATTCAACAAGTTTTCCGCGGCAGGCTAAAATTAATGTTAATTTATTTGGGTAAGTTTTGTTAAGAACTATTGTAGCATGGTAAATGGAAAACAGATTATTGCCGGAAGGGTTGGCTTTGTCGAGTGTCATCCTGATCGGCGACGAATGCAGCCGTGCAGGGAGCGTTAGACATGTCGGGCTGGGAGCGGGGGAAGGTTTTTCCCTCCGTGATTAAGCTGGGTTATACAATCCCACTGCCCTGCAAACTGCAAAAAGGAACATTGTAAGCCGGTTGTGTTTCTATCGATAATTGAACTCATTAGTGTCGCATGGTGACTTGGCCTCCTGTTTACCTCGGTAGCTGTGGAGTACTGAATTTGTGTCATTTCTGATTTCACCCTTCCACATCGCAGCTGCTCGGTGTAGATACTTTTTCACTGGCAATTAAAGGACCTAAGACAGGAGCAGGAGTGAGAGGGAAGACACTGTGTGTTAATTAGATTTTTTGCAAGTAATTGACCCAGTCATGCAAAGGGAATATCTGAGATTTGTTGTTGCTGTTGCTATTTTCACCACTCACGGAGCTGAAGTAGTTTTACATTGAATTGACTTAAAGCCTACACCAGACCTGCAGAGTTTCATAATGAAAGGTTTTGTTCTTTGGGGGTTTTGGGGTGGAAAAAAGGACTCACTTCTCAACCGTACCTAAAATATCTAAAAAATTCTGCACCAAAACAATACTAACATTGTTTTCTAGAATGAGGAATATGAACATATATGTAAGTATAAAAGCTGTTTTCACAATGAATCAAACACATTTAACATTCTGATATTTTCAACCCAATAATCCATTGGTAAAACATAAATTTTTTTTAAAAAGAATGTGAAAAGAAAAATTCTCCCAGTTGGAATATAAATCATTACCCTTACATCTTTTTATAAATTTCATGAGGAATAATAAAAAAAAGAATAGCTTCTTTCTTAAATGAAACTAGATTTGTGCTATCAAATCATGTGTGTGTATCTGCTGCACTCCCCTTCTTCTTCTGCCACAGCCTTTGAATGCTGCTGGACAGCTTCAAGGAGGCAGCTAGCAGAGGTGCATGGCCGGTGCTCTGAAACATAGAGCAAGATGCCTGACAGAAGAGAAATCTTGTTAATGTGCTCACTGCAAGAGTCCATCAAAGAAACCAGACAGGAAAAAAAGTGCAGAAAACCAAATTTCACCTCTTCTACATACAGCAGGAGGTACTGTGCTCACTCTGGTGGGCTCTCTGCTTCAGAGCTGAGCAGCTCTACTCTCTGGGTGAACTCAGGAATATTAGTGGTATATGAAACAATCACAGAAGAAATACTGAAACATGTCTGAATGGGGAGGGAAAAAAAAGAAAAATATGGCATTTGTGTGGTGCTTCATTTCCCTAGTTTAGTGTCCTAGGTGGGACTTTGGTGGCTAAGTCTTATTCCCTAACCAATCTCTCAAGGTTTGCAGGGGCACCGCATGTTTAAATGTGCTGGAAATCTGGACTTGGATGCATGTGGTCTTCTTTAACACGTGTACAGGATTTATCCCAACAGCAGAACATCTATCTTTTGTCCAAGTACCATGCTGATGCACTTCTTCCATGCCATGCCTCTAAATCCCACCTCCCTTATCTGGAAGGCCACTAATCCTCACCGTGACCGTGACTTCTGCCCTGGCAGTAAGGCTCTTTCATCAGTAGAAAGGGGACAGCTTTGTGTTAGCAGCCAGTGCAAGCAGAGAGGCTGGAGAATTAACAAGCAGAATTAGTGGGTTTGCCAGCAGCTATTTAGATTAGATCAGAAAAGGTGTTAGGAGAGATTAGCTGGGGATGGGCTTGGAGATAGTGATAGGGGTCAGTGGGGACGTTAGAGGGCACTCAGGGACGAGACTTTCTGCACTGCGGCATTTCCCAGGCTCAGGGGAAAGGTTTGTGTCAGGTATTGCTCAGTGCCTGGGAGGGGGAGGTGGGTGGACACAGCACGAAGTGACCATATCCCGTGGGCTCTGGGTGAACAGTACTACTGCGTTCCTGTCCCAAACCGTAAATGGCTTATCCGTCCCTAGAAATCAGCTGTTCTGCCTTCGGGGTCCTGGGGAAATTCACAGCAGGGCTGTGAATACATGACGATGTTGAGCACTTCCCTTGTGGACCTGGGCTCCCCGGACCTGACCATGAGTTGGTTTTACAGAACAGGCAGCTTGCTGAGGACAATGTAGTTTCTGACAGGACCTACGTGAACAGGAGATCCTTACTTCCCACAGTGACACTGCCTTCATCAGGCAACAGATGGTCTTCACTATGAACATTGCCTGATACGTCATCCTCTCCTTCTTTAGCCCCTACTCTGTGTTGCTGGGGGTCTGCCCATGCTGCCGTGCCCTGGTTGCAATCCTGCCCCACCTCAGACTTCATCTGGAAATGACTGTCTTTTTCTTTCCTCTGCTGCTCTTCCATCTCTCACCTGGAGGTGATGGAAATGAGCTTGGAGGGGGACGCACCTGGTTTGTTTTTCTTGGTCCTTGTAGATAGATGACTGCTCGAAAGCGTCCTCTGCTTTTCCTTCGTTCCACAAGGTAATATGCTCCTACTTCTTGCCTCTGGATCCTCCATCCCTCCCCATCTTCCCCGTTCGAGCACTTGTAGTGAATGAGTGGTTTAGAGGTTGCTTAAAGAATCACCGTCAAAGGTATTAGCAGGAAATGATTTTAATAGAAATTTATAAAAGCGTGTCTTAACAGAATTCGATGGCAAGGTTCACTCTATCACTTACTACATTGATTAAGTATACAAAGGAAAATTGTGTTAGAATTGAACTAGAATGATTTATACAGAGACCGAGGACAAAAAGGGTAAGGGAAACCCTCCCATTGAGTCACAATGTTCAGAGAAGACCCCGTTGCTTTCTAAACTCCTGAAGGAGCTTAGGTGCAGCTGGATCCAATCTTAGTCTCAGACTTGGACAACGGTTTATGTCTAATACAAAAAGGGTAAGGAGACCCTCCTGTTGAGTCATGAGCTTCAGAGTAGACCCCCTCGCTTTCTAAACTCCTTCTCAGAGAGGAGTCTAGGTGCGGCTGGATCTACCCCTAGTCTCAGACCTGGTCAACGGTTTATGCCTAAAGGATTATATGTGCAGCAATTTAAAGTTCATTCACAGTTTTAAGGCAGATTATAAGATTTTGACAGCACTTAATCATTGACTAATTTAACAATTAATTAACAATTACAAAGTGAACCAATCAAGTTTACTACAATTACTAAAGCAACTTGATTACAGATAATGCTTATTACTGGTTATCTAAGTCAGTACACACAAACACACGCACACACATGAGGTCTAGATCAATTCACACATAAGGGCCCAAACCTAAATACATTTATAAAGGTATACCTGTTAAAAATTCCCCTCGAGTTTTGTGAAATACTCATGTTAAATGTCTTTGCATTTCTCAACAGGTGAAGGGTTGAGCCCCGAGGAGTGTCTCGTCTGAGAAGTGTTTCAGCCCAGGTCCCGACAGTCCTCTGAATATCGCAAACTTGAGAGTTTGCGAACTCTGAGGTGTCCCACTCAGAGGAACGTTCTGGGAGCAGCCCGCTGTGGTCCAGGCGAGCTCGAAGGGTCTCGCTTGGGACCACTGTTTATAGATTTGCAAGATGATTGGCTTTAGTCATCAGTAAATTTCCATCCTCGCCACAGTCCAGGGTGATTTGGGATAGTAATTATGGTATTGTTCCATGGTAAAAATGGTATTGTTCTACTTGAGCTATGATCCAGGTAGGTAATGCTTCAGGGCTGTCAGGGATGAAGAATTATCCCCTGCTATCGTTCCCTACCTTGATCAGAGTAGCCGGTGTCCCTGGCATGATCAGTGCCACTCCCCACCTTAGCCGTGTAAGAGTGCCTGGTACGGTCAAGGCACACTCAACCACCCAACTCGTTACACAATGGCTAAGGCCTGATAGGAGTTCCTGAGATCGTAGAGCGGCCCAGGGGAAGTGGGGAAATGCACCACCACAGCACTTCACAGCACCCCCAACGATTACAGTAACCAGATCCACCACAGGTTGAGACAGAAACCTTGTGAGTTTGCAGTTTTCCCTGCTGGCATCTGCAGTGGCTCAGGAGGCCTTCTGCAGACTTGGGAAGAGTGAATGATACATTTGGCTTAATCCTTGTTCTGCGTAATACACCCCTGTCTCAAAATCCATCATTCCTCTAGTAATGTAGAGGCGCATCAGCAAAGATGACTATGTGGACGGGGTGGTCCTCAAATCCAGAGGCCAGCCAGGGCAGGAGGAGTATGACAGGTGGATAAAGGGCACTCTGCATGGAAGGGAAGCCCCCACATCTGTAGTTTGCATGGCCTGAAAAAAGATGACCCACAATAGGCTGCTATGTGGCTATAGGCTCAACAGACTGGAAAGTAAAATGCTTTTACAAATTTAGAAAAAGGAAAATGGAGAGAGTGATTTTTAACAGCCTTGGCTCTGCCCTGGGCATATATTGAGTATGAATTCCAAGGGGACAAAGGTGATAAACTTAACAGGGAGTATCAAGGATGTGCCATAAACCACATTTGCTCTTTCGAAAAATGCAGATGCTGCAGTGAGCATCCACAGGGCTGTTGAGACACTTTGTTCAAGTATCTTCCCAAAACAAAGGAGTACCCAGAGGCCAGCAGCTCTGGAGCATCATCAGCTCTGGAGGGAATGCAGCCCCACTGCAGTGGCACAGTATCCCCACTACCACATATCTGAATTCTGGACAGAAATTAATTTCATAGTGCTGGGGAAAAAAAACCAAACCAAACCAAACAAACATACAGCTATAGAAAACAAACAACCTTCTCCCACTGGGTGGCTAATCTGCTTACACCAAAACAGTAACAGCACTAACAAGGATAACTGCTTGGGGGGGAAATTGCGTATTCAGGAAAGTGAAGGTTAAATCTTCAAAGAAACAGAATAATAACAAAGCTTGAAACCAAAGTATCTTTTGCTGATGAGTTGTATGTTTTTGTTAACCTGTTGTTTTACCACTGTAAATAAATAATTATAGTTTCATTAACAGCGAATGAGCTATGGCTTGCTTTGGCTCCCTTCATGCCTTACCCTCGTTTTTCATAGCTGCTGCCGAGTGCCGCGCTCAGCCTGAACGACTAAACCCCGCTCAGCAACAGCGTGCTGCCGGCGTTCGCCGCACCGCAGACGCTGGCGGCAGCCCCTGGCCCGGGCGGAGGAGCGGGGCTCCCCCCGCAGCGGGGCGCGGGGCTGCCGCGGCCGCGGCGGGGCGCGGAGCCAGCCCGCCTGCGGTGGCGGCGGCGCGGCGCCAGGTGGCGCTATGGCACCGCCGGCCGCCCCGGCACCGCCCCGGCAGCCGGGGGGAGGCCCGGCGGCACCTATTCATTTCCCTTCCTCTAATTAGTATAAACACAATTTATTGAGTACATACATCGCCTTGCATTTTTAATGCGATGAATTATTCAGGATGAGTACTTTATGAGGCTGCTTGTCTTCTCTCCTTCCCCCTCGGGCTGGGTCTCCCGTGTTTGTCAGCGGAGGGATGCGGTGCATCCTTTCCGTGGAGAAATCCTTGCCCGGGGGCCGGGCGTGGGCTCACGCCGCGTGGGCGGGTTTTTCACGTGAAGTCGGATTTTTCTTCTTCCAGAAGCAGAGGTGGGGTACGTGACACAAAATGTTCGTGTTGGAAAGTCGAAATCCAGTTTGTTACCCGGCGTTTTTCAAGCAGTGGGAATTCCTTGGTCTGTGGAGCATTACGTGACTTTTATCTCAGCGCGTCCACATAAATGAAATGTGCAAAGTAACTACTTTCTCCCTGAACAAGTGTTTCCTGCTTTTCCAGTACAGACTCCAAAAAGTGGCTGTAAAAGATCCATTTCTGAAAGAGGGAAAAATCCACCGGCTTAGGAAACAGGTGGGATACTTCTGTTTTGTTGGACCGGTCAGCAGTGCCCGTGGAAGCTGGGGCATGAAGCTGGGTGACAGCAAACACATCGACAGACCCGGCTGCACAGAGCTCAGTGGGCTTCAGCTCTCCGCATTTCATCTGGCCTTTCTACACCTTGAGAGGCACTTTAAGAGAAAGAAAAAAGAAAAAAAAAATTGAAGCAGGAATTAAAATGTGTCCAACAGCTGACATATTTTGACAGATTCTCTGTCAATTTGTTTCCTGTGCAAGTTAGGTATGTTTTTTCAACAGCTTTATGAAGACACAGTTACTTAAAGCCACTTGGCCCCAGCCCTTCCCCTTAAGAAAGGTTTCTGAAATGCCTCTCAGGGTCACTGTGGGACATTGCTCTTCAACAGAGGCTTGTGAGGATTTCCACGCTGGAGCAACCATAGCAGGAACATCCTACAGCCTCTTATTCATACAAATACTAGATGATTTCCAGATGAATTCTTCCAACTTCAACTATTCCGAGATTTTGTGAAATAGCTTCTACTCTCCTAACTGGCTGTCCCCTTGCCATTGCTTTATTCTGCTGTTTCTGGGAGGTGTCGCTTATTCTCAGTGCCTACTAAAGTCTGTGGGACTTGAATCATTCAGTGCTGTCATTTCCCAGTCTGAGTCCAAAAAATCTACAACTAAGCAAGTCTTGGAGAGTTATTTCCCAGAAATGGTGTTGAAAACATCAGTCCATTCAACATCTCTCCTACAGCCACAGCAATGACCCTTCTCAGCTGGGCTGCCTGAAAATACCCACAGAGCACAGCTGATGTGTCTGTACCCAGCCCAAAGACACCCGCTGCGGGGACCGCACCCTGACACCTCACCGAGGAAGGGCAAAGCAAAGCAGAAAGGTCCAAACACCAAAACTGAGTTTCAAAATAAAGTGAGCTGGCCCAGCTTTATGTTTATTAAGCAGTAAATAACCAGCGTCAGCCTTGCCTGCACAGTATATCTCTCCTTAATGAAAGTTAAATGTGCTCGCTAGCTTGCTACAGAGAGATCAGCAAAGATTTATTCTCTCTTTTAAACACATAGTAGAATGGCCTTGGTATTTATATAATCAGTAAACCATAAAACCTTAAGGGGAATTTTTATCCCAGAGACTGTCCCCGTGGATTTAGTAGTAAAACTATGATCAGGCTTGGGACACATGGGGTTATGAAAGAAGATATTACACATTTTTAACCAGACACCGTCTCTTAAAAAATTTGGAGAAAGAAAGACTGGAATCCTTTGAAGTGACTTTCAGTTAAGCTTTTAAATGAATTAGGATGTTATTTCTGTGTAACAGCTAGACCATAATGTCACTGCTTGCAAATTTATCCGCTGTCAGATTTGACCAAAGTTACTTGGAGAGATACTGTTTTCTCCTCCTCCATGGGCACAGCAACTTCCCTCTGGGAAAACAAAGGAAAGCTGAAGAACTTGCCATTGTGTTGTTATATGAAAAAAATACCAGTTTAATTACTATAATCACACAAGTCACAGATTTCTTTTGCAGTTCTGGTCAAGATTTCACCAGAATTTCTCTGTCACAGTCCTCCAAAGCCTGTCCCTGGTCTCTGGAGGAAACTGCCAATGCCTGGTGCCACATTAGTCCTCAAAGAGTTAATGAGATTCATTTTTACTGGACCGTTTTCTGTCATATCATACTTTAAGATAAATATGAGCAGCTTTCACTATTGTGTCACAAAAGTTAAGGAGCAGATAATGCTAAGTCCTACTGGCAGCATTATGGGGCAAGGCATTTTTAGTAATTACACAGTATTACGGGTATAACTATTTTCTGAACATTAGGCCTGAATAGCTCTTTTGTCTCTGTCCTTTATTACCCTTTATTCCTCCATCTCTATAGACATCTATTCTATTTCTTCAGCTAATTTAAATGAAAATCCTACTATACTTCTGGCTGTAAAAATAACTCTACCTTTTTCCTTTTGTTCTCTCCTCTGTGATCCCCCATGATGTCAGTTCAAAATAACAAGTTGTTGTACTCCTGAACCTTTTTTCCAAGGTAGCCCTTAAGGATTCCCAGCATTTAGTGATGACCAGTTACATGAATAAGGTTAATAGTTTACTCGGACAAAAAGAACAAAAATTCCTTTCAGTCTACATAATTTGGTGATAGTAGTCATCGGGGAATCACCTGAGGCTGGTTTTTGAGCTGCTCAGTTAAAGAACTGTGTCTCTGCTATCAGCCAGACCATTGTGGTTTTTTTCCCTGGGCCATCATGTTAAAGGCTTGTGACTGACTGGTCAACAAAGTGAGTGCAGTGTGAGCAGGAGCACAGCGCGGGGGACACAATATAATCCCTGACACAATATAATCCTCCCTACTTGGAAGGAAAACACCACCTTAACATGGCATTGCAGAATGACTTGACCTGAAACCCCAGCCTGCAGCCTTCACCAAAGGTAGCTTGACGATATATTGCTAAGAAACGCACAGAAGCATCGGTAGCACACATTATTTCTCCTGTGCTGAGCAATACCCAAATGCACTATGAACTCCACCCTGTGTTTCTGTCTGAAGCATTTGTGCCATCCCAAGCCTGCAGGCTCTGGGACACCAAATATACATTCATGGTTTTATGCTGCTGAACACTACACTGTCTAGATGTTCTGCCTTGACCATTCAGAAGGGATTGCATAACATTTCACAATTTTTAACCTAAATCTTCTCATGAATCTGTGATTTAGGATTCCCCACCTTAAGCATGTATAAAGAGTTTCAGCTGTCACTGTCCTTCTTTCTTGAAGCCAAGGAAAAAAACTGTGCCCTTGTTGTTTTGACCTGAAAGCAGTAGAGCACAGATGGTTGCTAATATTTAACTGTACCCTAATCTTTTTTTTCATGAGTAATATTTACCCATACTATGTGAGGGTGAGAGATGCCTGAGACAATCGGGACTCGGAAACCGTCATGTATTTTCATATTTAAACAACTCAGCAGGAACCAGAAGTCTTCTCAGTCCCTACCATGCAATATAGCCTAATGTTTTAAAATGGGAAGTGTGTAGTAGACACTGGTTTGGATATTCAAGCACCTAGAGACAGACCTGTTTCTTGGAGATGCGGTAGGCAATCATTGTCTCCAGAAAAACCTCAGCTGGAACCTGTCCATGTTTAGACTGTGCTGTACAGCCCAAAAAAAGTCTACATGTGTGTTGTACCTGATGGCAACTACTGCAGTCTAAATCCTGCCACTCTTACTCATAGGTATTTTTCCTACCTAACAGGCTTTACCATTTCCCCCCCTTTTTTAATTTTAATATGAACATAAACCAATATTTCAAAAATGATGACTGATTCTGAGTGTTTGATTTGTCATCTCTCCAAGGCCCTGATTTGGCCTGGCCAAAATTTTGTGACTCTTAGACCACATTAAAATGTCACAAGTTAGACAAAATACAGGCTCTCAAAATGCACATTGATAAATGGCATTACTAGCAGAGCCATAAGTGAGATGAAGAAATTCTATTACCAGAAAACATTAGGCGGTTGCATTAAAAGAAATGTTCAAATTAAGGCTTTTCTAAATACATGGCTAGAGAGCTTTCAGATCAACAGAAATGGGAAGATGTTTTCATACAGGTTTGACAAAGGTCTAGCAATCTCAGAGAAATTAAGCTCTTGCAAAGTCTGTGAAAATAGCTGCCTGCGCAGACCATTCAGGGAGAGTCTGCAGTGGGAGCTTGTACATTACCAGGCACTGGAGAATCCACTTAAGAGAGAGATCCGTCCAGATGCCATCATTCAAGGAAAATACTTTTTTTGATACATCAGCCATAAGACTCCAACTCTGAAGCCAGTTCCCATTAGCATTGCACTTTCAGAACAACTTTTACTTTCTGGTTTTACCTCATTGCTCCAGAATTTTTCCCTCCAACAATAAGCCCTTAGATAACTTCTGAGAAGTCCTTCTGCTGGCCTGTGTTTTGGGGGATGTTGTTTTACTTTGCAGGGTAATGTAGCAACTTCGTTGGCACCCTGTGGAAGTCACAGAAATGCAGGTTCCAGCTCTTCAAAATGTGCTCCATAGATGAAATGACTGCTCAAATGTCTCTCTTGCCATTTCTGGAGGGACTTAGCTTCTACTAGAAATAGTGCAAGTACATCAATCTGTTTATTGACTACGCTCCTGCCAACTTTGTGCCTCAGGGCAATTCTTTCCTGTCATGATATTTACCACTCACTTGGGCACACAATTCTCACTAACCGCAGGGCAGTCTCCTTCATCCTTATCACCAAAGGCCCTCTCCCCTCTTCCCACATGCTTCTACCAATCCAGCTTCTTGGGTTTCCAAGAAGAAGAAAAAAAAACCTCTCTCCCCCTCATCCTCGGTGTGAGTCATAGATCAGGATTAGAAAAGAGGATCACTCAGAAGTGTTAGCCCAATGGTGTCAAAATCATCTAGATATTTTAATGTTCTGTTTGGAAAACATTTTCAGCTGGAAGATTTATGATCTTTTATCTGCAGAAGACATTAAAAATAAATATTCAGAATTGTGATAAATATGCAAAAGGAAAATAATGTTTTGAAGTATCCTGTGATATTTCAATATGCAATGTCAAGAAGTAGAAAAGGTGTGTTGATGTAGAAAATTCTTAATTAACATTTGAGTAAGTATTCTCTGTCTGCCCCCTCGTCATCTCACTGCAAGACTTTAATATCCTCGTGTATTCTCTGTGCTATAAATCCTCAGTTCTTCGTCAGGGAGAGGCATGTATGATCAACAGTTTCTCATTGTAAATTGTGGTGGGCACTATTGATCTACCTTCCAACAGGATACTGACCTCTGACTTGAAATGAATATTAATTAAGCTGTTAGTCCTCTGTAAAAAAAGCAAGTGGCTTCTCAGTCTCAGTAACTGAGCACAGTAGTTGTCATCAGTATCCCTAAATGTCAAATTCATTATTTCACCTCCAGAGCAGTTACCCTAAAAGGCAATAGAACATAGTTCCCAAACATCAAAATTATTTCATTTTATATTGAGAGAACTAGCAAACATCTTCTCTGTTTGTCAAGTGATGCAGCAGTTCTATTTTAACAGTGATGAAAAAGTGCACCAAACATCACTGAAAATCTGCGTTTTCCCCATTGGCTTTCTATACTAGCAAGGATCCAACTTGTTTCTGATCTAAGATGACAACAGTAGATGAAGGACAAAAGTGAGGGATATTCCTGCAGGGCTGAAGGGCACACACCATCTCATTCTGTGGCTGTTGGTTTATTTCTTTTTTTCCTGTGTAAAATAAATGAACCCTTGGCTGGCGATCAGGATTGCTACTTGCTGCTGGTTTCTGTTAAAAAGACTTTTACTACCTCTCTTCCAGCTTTGCAGCTCATGCTGTTTCCATGAGAGACAATTACAGGTCCCAGAAATATAACCAAGGGCATGAGGAACACCCTGGGGCTGCCGGAGCAGGCTGGCAAAGATGGGATGGAGATACGTGGGAGGCTGGACTGCAGCTGTCAAAGAGGCAGAAGACAACTATACCACTCCTCTCCCTTCTGGGCCAGTTGAATACTCTTTGCAGGAATCAGAGGCAATTGCTGTTACAGATACCACGATCTGGGAGGGTGGCTGAAGTGCTCTGAAAAAAAAGAAATAACCTCAGAAAGGAAGGTAGGAAAGGTACTCAAAGAACCGCAGGAGATCTTCCTCTCCTTGCTAGACAGTCAAATTTTGAATCGAATTCTCATGTAAACTGAGGAGAAGCTAAACTAAATGATGATTAAGTAGTGGAAACCCAGTAGTCCAATGCCATTTCTTTGTAATGCCTAACAATGAAACTGGGGCATATCATTCAAACCTATTGCCACGTCCTTCTGAAATCACATTATTTCATCTTTGAGAAGTCCACACTTGTATTTTGCTTCCCTTTTTTAAGAGGGGTAAACAGTGGAATTTGCATTAGCATTTGGCTGGGACCTCAAGAAATGGGCTTATTAGTGCTGTTGCAGCAAGGTGGAAAACTGTTTAACCACAGACTAAGAGCATCGTTGTTTTGCTTTCTTAGGCAAGCTGCTCAGAGAGTAGTGAAGGAGAGGAATTGACATCTGATTGCACGCATCCGTTTCCCAAAGGGTATCCCATCCCTTATCCTGCCTCTATTGGGAGTTCCTCAGGTGTAGGCATGGCCCCATGAGTGGGTCTGACTGTGGTACTGTGCTTTTGCCATCCTACCCTACGGCTCCATCAACTTCCCTTTCTCTGATGAGCAAAGTGAAAGATTTTCAGATGAAGGATGCCTGGGGAAGGAAGAGCTGCAGGGCCCCCAGGAAACCCAGGCTCAAGCCTTTGGTAGCTGTTAGAAGTGTACTCAGAGGGATCCCCAATCCCACACCGTACCTGCTTCTGCAGGTGGCTGGGAATAAGGTTTTTAATTTGGAGGCCAGACACAGGCTGCAGGTCAGAGACTGGACAGCCTCTGCTCTGTTCAGCGTGTTGGCAGAAGGATGCTGTAATTCAGAAGAGTCAGGATATACTGAACTGATGCCTACAACAGCCAACAGGAAAGGCCAGAACATCTGAAATGCTTCCTTTCTCCTAAGCCCAGTGCGCTCTCCTGACTGGTGTGCACCACTGGAGGATGAGGAGCAGAAAACTCCTGCTCACAATGTTCATGAGAGAGGCAAGTTTTCTGCTCCAAACCCTACGTGTAGGATTTCCACCTGATTTGCATCAGGAAACCTTCCTGACCAGCCGGCAAATCTGGTGCTGGCGTGGGCTCGGCTCTCACGGTGCCCCTTTGCCGCTGGCCCATGCCACCCACAGCCCCTGAATCCCCCCTGCGTTGGGTCTAAGCACGTGAAACTGCCGGCTACCCTACTACCTCTCCCCTACTTAGGTACCAGATAGTAAAAAATAGAGTGTCGAATAGAGAGCTTTTCAGAAATAATAGATATGAATTTGCTTGTGACTCCTGCCTAACCAGTACCAAATGGGGAGATGGATCACCTCGTAAGCACAGTTGCTTATGGCCAGTTGTCCTGTGTCACATACAGGGTTTCTTTTTTTGGAGGAAGCTCTAAAATACCACTTGCTCTGAATTAGCTGAAGTGCAATAAAGGACTAAAAAATTTGGTTGACTGCCATTTTCTTTGCAGTGCCCAGAATAACATGCTCAGTCAAGGAGAAAAATAGAAAAAGCTCATCTTCATTGCTGATTCGGAGGGGCAGCTTGTTCACCTCTCGCAGGCTGAAGAGATCCTCGGGGCAGCGCTGCTTGCACAGAGGCTGCCTTATCCTGCTGCCGAAAGGTGGGAAGCTCTGGATTGCCGTGTAAGTGTTTGAGGATACCCAGGCAGTTTTACTGATCTAAAATGTTCAGAGCTTGCGAGGCCCCAGATTATGCTGTAAAAACACACTCAGCGAGGGTCAGCAGAGGAAAACTAAAACTTCACATGTTCAAAGCTCAGGGGATGACGTTCGCAACACAGTTCAACTTTAGGGATCTAATTAAGGACCAGTTAACGTGGGTGTTGTGCTCAGAGAAGCTATACCCCTTTCAAAACCTCAACTATTGCCTCATACAGCCTCAAAAATCATTTAAATGTTGAGAAAATAGTTAATTTTTAATATTTGGGCTTAACAATACTGAAGGGAGGGCTGCTGAAAATGACACGAGCCACCTGTGGTGACCGAGTTGTCAGATCAAGAAAGTGCTTGGGGTAGCAGCCGTGATCTTGCACCCTTGTTTGTAGCACTGTTTTCATCCCGGGAAATGGTTCAGAAAATGCCAAGGCTGTGAGGGCACCCGAGGCTCGAGCAGAGAGCTTCAGGGATCCCCAGGGCAGCTGAAGAGCAGGAGCTCGGTTAGAGCCGCTCCAATCAAGCGTGCCAACCGAACCAGGCGCTGCCGTTCCCCGCTTCATGGGAACATCCATCCTGCACCCCCGGCTCCTTCTGGGCTGGATCGGGGTGCAGCGTGCTCTGCAGCAGGCAGCAGCAGCCTTTCACCATCCATTTAATTGCTGCACTAATTATCCCATTTTAAACAGCTCTAAAATAAACCAGACTGCAGTCATGTCGAAAAAAAAATATAATATGGCTGTGTCTGAAACCTGACTACAATCCAATTTCTTTRAAGGTTGCCTGATGCAGATATCACAAGAAAGAGCTCTGCAGCAGCAGAGATTGATTCCACTTCCCCTCTTTTGCCAGGGAATAACCTTAGCAAAACTTTCAAATTGATGGTAATTCACTAGTTTCAAAGGGCAGAYGAAATAAATCTTTAATAAAGAGGTTTGCCCCAAGAAGGGACTGCCAGTTTAAAGAGCTTAGATCTCCAAATCRTCAGCCTGTGTGCTCTCTGTAATTTAATGCTGAAGGATCTTGGCTAACTTCATTAAGAGGATGACAGTGAAATTGAGATAAATCGTCCCATGGTGGGGGAGGGACCAATACAGAGAAAATGATAACCAGCAGGACAAATAAGTTTATTATCACACAGATAACTTACTTCCACATGAGTGTTAAAATTAGTTTCATTAACACAAACTATATATTTTACATCAGAGCCCATGCTATTGTGAAATTAAACACATTATATGATTCATGTAAATGCATCTGTAGTTGCTGGACCTTTCTTAGGTTTAGTTCTTGATTATTTTCAGCCCACTCATTAAGAGTGAATTTTGTTCTTTTTTGTGGTAACTTTTCAGTTAAAAAATTGACTATGTTTCGATTTTTACATCTTCAGCAACTAATATCTCAGAAATGTCTTTACTAACTCTGTAACCCCAATAATCTCAGAGTTTTTACTTCTAGTGTGAGCTTGTGATAAGTTTGAAAAAATATTTTTTGTTCTATGAAAAGTTTCCCATCCCCTACCATCTTTTAACAGTCATGCTAAGCAAATACTTACTAAGACTTCACACATGGCTCACAGTGGCCAGAAAAAAACAATGTTAAGAAAGATAATCCAACTGCACAGAGCTTTAGTTCTGTCTTGTAACTGCTGGTTTATTTTTTTTTTTCCATGCAGGGAATATCAACGATTTGTATAAAGACTTTTCCTCCAGAAAGCTGAGTCACTGGTTTTATTAAACACATTCAGCATAAATTGTGTATTTCAATAAAAATTTTTCTACATTTTGACAAAAGTTGCACTGAATAATATTCAGTTCTTCCTACTTGGAAAGAATTTAAATTCAGAAACTTTATTTCAGACCTTGTAACAGGAGCTTTTCAACACCAGCCCTCTGTAGCACCCCTCTCGTTTGTGTCTACTCCTTTTCAGAGGCAGAGCACTGGATGCTGAGGGAAAGATTGCCTGGCTCAGCCATTCTCTTATCTCGTCTTTGGGCCATTGGTGGTGCACATCTACAGGACTGTTTTAATTCCATGTTTTGGAGGTAGTGACCTGGGAGGGGTAGGTGTGGGTTGTGACTCCAGTTTTGGCTGAGCCCTGCCCTTCTCCTCTCGTCTTCTCACCTCTGCACTCCCCATGGACCACACGTCCCCTTAGGATGGGAGTCTCGCTGGGAGTACCATTTTTCACTATGGATAAACACTGAGCATCACATGACAGCGCCCCATCAGTCATTTCCAAGCGCATCATACAATGCCGTGTTTTACGTGGCAGTTGCCAGTCACCCTGCACTTACGGACTACAGGCACAACTTTAGCAAATGAAGGAGTTTAGTCGGTACAGCTAAGGAGGACACACACCAAAATGAGTTCTGTGCTATTCCTTGTTCAGTTCTACCTCTGGACTCTGTGATTGTGAATATATTAATTTCCTGAAACAAAGTCCATACTTCAGCATAAAATACTGTAGTGTAAGACTGAATGAAACCCAAGAGCCTTGGCTGGAACAGGAAATCTCTTTGTAATAGTTTTATCCCATTTGCATTGAGTTAGAATACATTTCCTTAGTACAGGGCACAGGAAAATATTCTTCTTATAATTGATTAATTTAAAAGGGTTCTGCTTTACATCAGCAAAGGGGAACAATACAGACCTGTGGCAGCAGACAACCTGATTTTGAAATAAGAGCACTAAACATTAACAACTGCAATAACTGACCTGTCACGTCATCTGCTTAAAAAAGACATAAACAGTAACTTATAATCTAAATTGCAGAGTGGAGAATCACTAGATATGTCTGATTGATTCCTTGCTGATGGATGCTTTATATACAGTTAGGGCAGTCACAGGGGCTGCATGTACTCTTACCTGCTACTACCAGCCATGACAGGTCTCCTGACTCTCTGGTGTGGGCTTCTGTTGTGGGAGCCAAGGTCCTCCAGGGGTCATGAGCTGGGCTTTGCTTTCCCTGGGCAGGGGGAAGAGGTGCCTGGTCCTCTCCTGGCTCATGCATGGGGGGGAGAGGCTGTGGCAAGAACCCTGCCTCACCTTGAGGTCCTGCCTTCATGCAAACACCAAGGGAAGAGTAGAAACCAGGCAAGCAAAGCTGAGCTTTTGAATATTCTCCCAGTGTCTAACCATTTTCAGCTCCAATTTCCATAGGTCTCTAAGTATTTTTGTATTTAGCAACCCTCAATGGATTTCTTCTCCATGCCTGTTCTCCCCCTTAAATCCATTAAATCTTTTATCCTGCAGCCCAAGAAAACTTTTAGTATGCAGTAGGAGCTGAGCTCACACYGAGGCCTCTCATGGTGTGAGGTTATCACAAGGGTCTCTTTAACAGTCTTCTGCCTGTTGTAATGTATCCCTTATTCCAAGGACAGTCCCTTTCTTTAATTCCTTATTTTGTTCACATCTCATATGAATGAGGAGAGACTGAATCAATCAAATTTCACAGGATCACAGAAAGGCTGAGGTTGGAAGGGACCTCTGGAGGTCTCCTGGCCCAACTCCCCTGCTCAAGCAGGGCCACCCAGAACCACCTGCCCAGGACCATGTCCAGACGGCTTTTGAATATCTCCAAGGAGGGAGACTCCACAACCTCTCTGGGCAAGCCAGTGCTTGGTCACCCTCACAGTATAATGTATACAACTACACTAAACAATCACAGAATCATAAAAAAAAAACATCTGAAAGGTTGCTGGGAAGGTTTCTAACCCATTCATGATCTTAGGACCAGAGCAAGTTACACCTAGTTGTTTTTGACAGGCATTTCTTTCAACAATTCTCCAGGAATGGTGACTCCACAATCCCTCCCAGCAGCCTCTTCCACCCCAACTTGGAAAACCTGCAGTTTCTCTACTGTTTAAACTCCTTTTTTTTTTTTCCCCCCTGCAGTTTTAATCCATCTGTTGCTTCTTCTCTTAGAAAGAATTGGTCTTCCCCTTTCTCTTGCAAAAGCCTTTTATTGTATTTGAGGTAACTGTTGATTAAACCTTACATTCAGCGTAGAAAGCAAGCCTGACAATCAAATCCTCTAAGAAAACCTGTGATAAAGTTCAAAATTCTCAGTTTGTATTGACTGAATTAAAAATACTCAAACAAAAATCTTTAACACAATCCCATAAGAAGTTGCCTGTTGCATTCTATTTCCCAGGCACTGTTTCAGCAGTTACAATCCTGGTAAAAAAATACACAAAGAAGTAAATGTCTCAAAAGTTGGCTTTGAAAACAGCAAGTCTTTGCCACAYGCTGAGTTCAGTATGTTTTATTGCAAATGTTCAGTGAAGAAGTAAAGACTCTCTGGAGCAGTCTAGCTGTTTCTAGGGGTACACCACCACCAGAGCTCCCTGAAGTTCCCATGCAGAACTACCAGCCACGCAAAGATGGATGAGCCAACTCAGGGGGTTTCTGCGGTGTGGCACGGCACGGCACGGCACGGCACGGCAGAGTGCAGTGCTGCCTGCATGGCTGAGGAAGCTGCAGGGCTCTGTGGTGGAAATGGAAAGGGAAAGGTGCTGCTTTTGAGGTTAAAGCAATGTTTAAAAGGAGAACTAAATGGAAAACTTCTGCAAAAAACCCTCTGAGATATTGACTTTTTTTGGACTGCTCGACTGCAACCACTAATGAAATAGCCTTGTTTTCTAGCATCCACACACAACCAGAGCTATATATCCTGGTAAAATAAAACCTTTTGTATTGCTGGCATCTCTATGTAGAAAGGAATCAAAGACTTCTTTAGGAAAGACATGTTTTTCCTCTGATGCCACAATTCACAGAAATATCAAATACTCCTAGGTGTTATTCAAGTATTCCTAAGAGTTATTGCTTATTAGCAGGATAGGAGAATTGTCCATCATCTGAATATTTTCAGACTGCAGTGAAGGGGAATTGGGAATATTTACAAGTGTAGAGATCAACTACAGTGATATAACTTTGGCAAATGCCACATTGGTGGCTAATAATGCAGGAAAGCATTATCATGGGAAAATATCCTGTCATCATTTGAATTTTCAATCATTTTTCAAGTGTTTCAGACTGCAAGGTATTTCACTTGAATGTTCAGAAACGCTGAGATGTATCTTCACCAAGTGGTTAATTTTGTATTTGCAGTTGAAAGGATGTTCTGGGCATTTCTATCTGTGTGTCAGGTGAAGACTGCATAGTTGCAACTTGTATTTTGTACATTAAAAGGACTGAGAGAAACCTCCAGTGAATAAATACATAATACTAATATTTCTTTTACAATGTGAGGGGTTTCTTATGATATGGTTTGAATGGTAAGAGCAATCAGATCTTGTATTTGCTGCAGCTTATAGTGTAATGCATTCTTTGAAGAGTAAGCTGCAACAAAGGATGAATGACAAGTTCTTTCATCGTGAATGTATCTTTTGGCTAAAAACCATAATGGCAAAGGAGAAGAAAAGGAAGGAAATTTCATYTGTTTGTGTATCTTAGTACTAAAGTACCTGTGTTCAGAGTTTGATTCCAGCTACTTTTTCTGATTTTTGTGTGTGTGTGTGTGTGTCTTACAAAGTTTTAAGCATTATTGAAGGTATGAACCTTGACAAAAGTTGAGTATACCATGTTTATATGAAGAATATTGTGTGAAGTGAATGAATTCCCATGTTTGTTCTCTCCTTTTTGTAAAATGTGTGAATTTTGTTATTTCCAGTCCTTTGCCGAATGCACCTATGGAGAGAATATTTTCCTTTTGTAAATTGGCTTAGATGATAGCATAAATCTGTTAAATATTGCTGTCTAGGTCTCAAATAAAGAGTGTTCCTGTAATTTATGTAAAGCATTTAAAACCTTAAAAAAACCCACCCGAAACTCCAAAAGCCCAGCTGTACTGAAATGTCTTAAAATGAAGTAAGACTCATTGTAAATAATAACACAAACCCCAGAGTAATCAAGTTATATGTGTCTGAAAGAGTGTGTAGCTCAGACACGCTCAGGGGAAATGTTTTTTCCTTAAAGCATCCCTCAAAACCAAGCCTTCCCCACTACTTCTCCCACGATGCTCCATCTCTGTGTCACATCCCGAGCCCCTTCTGTCATATTTTGTTGCATGGGCCAACAGATACAAAAGCTGTCAGGAGGCACAAACACAGACAGCTAATGTGAGCATGTAAACCTCACTTTCTTAGGAAGTCAGGCAGAGAAAACTCCACCACTGACCTCAGACGTTCACATAAACGGGTAACTCAGGTTCAGCTGAGCTCATTGTGCATTGTTCTATATGGTTCGTTGCCAAGATGTGGACTGCGATTTGTATGACGTGTAAGCAGCAGCAGCTTTGAAGCCAGTGTTAGAAGGGTAATTGGGTGAAATCCAGGCTCCTTTCAAGGTGGTGAGAATCCTGCCAGGAACTTTTAGGAGCTCGGACTCATTAACTGCAACTGGGTTCAGAAATAAAGGCAAACATGACTAAGATTTTCTCAGCTCCGAGGACAAAATTTCTACACCTCGTTCAAAGTATTGATTTATTTACATAATCTTCCAAAATAGTAATACTTTAAAAAATGGACATACTACAGATTTCATAACGGGAATGATCTAGAGCCAGTACTCCGCCAGGTGCTGTTCTTACAGAAACATCGTGTGCCTTTAACACAATTAAAACATAAGCACGTACAATTTCTAAATCTCTGCTGGGGCCTGCGGCTTTTTTCTTGATTTGCTATGATGGGTATAAAGTGATGCATAATGGCTAACTTGGCAGGCTGCCTTTTTGCAGAGGGACAGGTAGAGCTAGTCAGTGAAAAGAGATGGCTTATAAGAACCCCWTACCCGACTTGCTAGAAAATAATGACTCCCTATTATTGATTTATCTCTAGGAGGTGCACTTGAGAATATATGTAAAACCAGCAGCTGCTCACATGAGGTTTTAGGACCACCATGGATTACAGTAAGATCATAAGAAGTTCATTTACAAATACACAGGAGAGGTGTTTGTTGAAAGTAAAGCCTACTGAATATTTATTAGCTACTCCTGCTCTAACACGCTCCAGAAAACACCCTTGGAAATCTTTGTTTTCTGAAGTTACAAATGGTTTCTGAACCTCTTAATGTACCAAACGTGGACACAGCGCAGCTGCTCCCTCATCCCTTGATTTCCTTCAGCTGCAGGCAGAACAAGTTTTCTTTGTTTCCAGGTAAGTCAGTCAATGCTTTTCCATTAACAGCAAAAGAAAGCCTTTTTAAAAAGATAAAGTGTGATATCAACCTGTCTCTCTCTCACACATATACACACAAAAGCCTAATCAGCAAACCAGAAACAGCCAGGAGTAGTGTGCAAGGCTTTTGATATAGAGATGTACTGGACTATGAGAGCAGTGCTGACAGTCTGACATATATGTTCAGTTGTGAGCTTCATGTCACATAATATCACAGGCTTTCTGTTATCRTGCACAGGCACTAGCCTTCATCTATCACGGAGTGTTCACACTAAAATTACTGTGTTGTTTTGGTGTTTTTTTTTTTTTTTAATGCAGGCTTCAAAGCAGGCAAGAAAGACTGAGCAGTGAGGATCTGCTCTGGGCTGGGCAAGTTTCTGTTGGTAAGTAATTTATTTCCCCAAAAGAGACTGCTGCTTCATTTCACCCAAAAGAATGTTCTCTGTAAAAACATACAGTAAGTGATTTATGTTATAAGAGATAAAGATCTATAGGAAAAATCTGTAGGAAAATTGCTTCCTCAGACCAGCCCTGTAGCTCTAGCGTCATCTCAGAGTTCGGACTGATGTTTTCAAGGGTCTTCAATGTCCACTTCTGGCCTTTTCCCTGTTCCTTTCTGTGTTGATGCTCTGGTGGGGTCCTCCTATACTTTGATCAGGAAGGTCATGCAACAGAAGAGGCTAGGGTCCCCCGCCCCCATCACTTCAGCTGTTGCTCCGTTACTGCATGCCAGAAAGACTGGGGAGGGAGTAGGTTTTTTAGCTATGWTCTTGTACTGCTAGGGCAAAACCATGGCTTGTTTGTGTCCCTTTATACCACCTGTTGTTCTCCTTGTGTCTGCACTGTTGGAGTTTCAGTAGAAGGTGGAGGCAAAATGACAGCCAGAGAGACATAGTATGGTCTCATACCCAAAGTGACAGTCACAAAACAAAGAGGAGTTGTCTGTCTCCCGCAGGTGTCTGCAAACATACATGGAATCCTTAGGCTGATGCATTGTTACTCTAGAGAGACACACTGAAAGAAATTGGGTTTCTTTGCCCTTCTGCAGAGCATTTGGCATCTCCCTGGGTGGTGACACATCCGTTGTCACCAACAACATGAAAATTCATACGTGGAAGCATTTTTTGCTTCTGTCGATATGGGCGCTTGGGTGAAATGAACGGAACACGAAATAAGGAACAGGGCAATTACCAGCAGAACTCATTTGTTATCTGCTGTCGAGCCTCAGCGGTGGAGGGAACAGAGTCATCTGTGCACCCTAATGAAATGTGACAGGCGTTTAGAGACTGAAGGCTGACATTTCCTGACAGCATCACCATCTGGACACTGAAAGCTGCTGGTATCCGGACATCATAATCTGTTAAGAGCCATTTATTATTGTACCTCCAAATTGCAGGTCACGCAGATCCTGGAGTTATTTGTCATCAGCTTTGTATGCAGTCCCCCTACCTTAGCTAGGATCCTAATTCTCAGTCTCTCAATGTGCTCCCTAGCTGGATGTTTAACTTTCCAAATAATCAAGCCAATAGCTTAAGATGTAGATATTTGAAAGGGGGCAAAAAACCCAAAAAAGCCTTGTAACCTGCCAGCAGGCAAAATAGAAGTTACCCTAATACTTACCAGGGCAGATGGAGTTATATAATCTGATTTCTAAGAGTAAGGGATTTTTCAAGGAATTAAGGATTTAGCATATATGATATACATCAGTTTTTGCAGCTTCAGAATCATAATGTGGCAGTAGTTTCTACAATGCTACTTCTACACACAATGCAGGTACAGGGAAAACTGTTTAAAGAATTAAACATGCAATAATGACAGGGGGTTTTGCCTATATCAAGGAAAAACATGTTGTCTCAGATATGCTGGAACACAGAGATTAAAACAGGGACTACGGGAGTGATCCAATATTTTCTTCTCAGGCATTTTTTTCAGAGCAAGGAAAAAGGTGACTTTGAGACAAAACAGCACAGGTTAACTGGAGTAAAAAAAAAAAGAGCAGGGAAAAAAACCCAACAAAACAAAACACACAAACAGTGGAGGTCAACTTTATCTTGCAGACTTCAGTGTTTCCCTGCATTATAAGGAAGAGGAGAAAAGGCTGAAGGCACAAATCAAGTTACAGAAGTAGATGTGCAATTTGGCCTTGAAGAAAATGTTTTTTCTGAGGTCAGGTACCCTGAAGAGTGGTCTTGAATTCCAAACTTGTTTGCTAGACTACTGTTTGCTTTCCTGTCTGGTAGAGAACATGGAGCAGTCAAGGACTTTCCACTGCCCTCTTTTTTTTCCCCCCAATAAGAACAAACAAAACAACACAACCCCACACAAGGACGGACTTGTTTAGCTGCTCCACCCGGTGGAGGAACATTCCTGGCCAGGTAGAAGCCCAGTGCCTTCTGCAAAGTTTCACTCCTTGGAGCCTGGATTGAGACATGCCTCTTCTCCTCCATCCAGCTCCTCTGAGCACAGTGATGAGCAAGCTGTGGCCTGACTCAGGCACTGATCTTTGAAGCCAGCTTTAGCAACCAGAAGGAAGAGTTTGTGTACCTCCTGAGCTGAAACAGAGCTCTTGACTTGGTGGCATCCCAGTCTCAAGTGGAAATTTGCAGCCTCGTCTCCTTTCACCCAGTTACAAGAGGGAAGCATGGCATGGGGCTGATTTCTTTAAACTTGAGGATGATGTAAGGACGCACTGGGTCCTTGCACCCCTGGTATCTCAGATATCGCTGTTTTGTGGATCTCTCGATTTGACTGTTGTCTGGAAGTAAATACATGTAAATAAAGAAACATAAGAGGTCAAGAGAAGAGCCACAAAAGCAGCTCAGCACTGAGAGGGTAATTTTCCCAAACAGTGCAGCTTCTCTTGCCCATTGCAGGTTTCAGTGTTCTAAACAGAAGAGGACAAAACTCCCTCTTCCTGCCTATAGATCTGGGAAATCTAATGCTCAGTAAAACAAAGCAGCTGTGTAAAAGTATCTATAATTCTGGGAAATACAATAGGAGGAATTACAAGATCTGACATGTTTTAGTTCAGGTTGCTAGACTACAAGTCTACAAACGTCTTCAGCTGGTGGAGTACCAGGCAAATGATTAGATCCTCACCACTGTAGATACTCAGATCTGAAAGTCTGCTCTTCCACTATAGYGAAAAAAAAAAAAMCAACCCCCAAACAGGTAAGCAGTCTGTGGGAAATCTCAAGTCAGCTAGACATAGTAAACTGTCACAAGTCAGGGCAAACTGTGTCCCAGGAACAGTTTTTGCCTCGGAAGGAAATATGAAAGATCACTGCTTTATGGGTAATCCCTCAGCAAGAGAAGGCAAGAAAGCACTGGCTAACACAGTTGTCCTYCTTGGAAATAAACACATACAGTGAGCTGTGCGAAAGGGTCAATATCCCACCAATGAGGCAAAGAAGATTTATTATATTCAGTCTCCGTGTTCTGGAAGCAGATAGCTTTCATAGTTCATCTTGTAGCTCATTCTGAAAATCCTTAGCTATCTCATGTGAAAGAAATGAGGGGAAACAGCGTTAGTAGGAGGTATGTTTACTAAGCAAATACGTGGCAAGTGCATCTACTATAGCAACTGGAGACAGGGGCTTAACCTTCTGGGATGCATGTGCCCACATGAATGCATGTGTGCAAAGAATAGCAGCTATTCACTCCCAAGGGCAGGAGCAAATGGGTCACACTGCCAAAGGATGTAATTCAAAGTCTTCCATAGACACAAGAAGGTAGCATTTAAATCTTCAGAACAATGCAGTGTCATCTTCCACCTCATAACACAAAGCAAGCAATTACAGTCTTCACTAGCCAGTGTTTCTAAATGGGTTTCAACTCTGAAAGCACACATAGAACGTTTTCCTTGAAGCTACCAGGAGTGTCTGTCTTCAACGTTTTAGAATCAGCTTAGGTGGGTTCAGTTTCCAGCTTGCATAAGAGTTAATTTTCTCTCTTTCTGTACAAGTTCTACACACAGCTACTGTCACAACGCACGTGAATGATTCATGGTGATCTGCCCCATCTGGCCTCCTGCTATACGCAACTGAGGGGGAAAAAAGCCCCGCAACACAAAATGCCACAACAACAACAAAAAAAACCCCCACACTTCCTTTTCTTTGGAACACTATTTATTGTTGCTACTCACCTTTAGTGAAAGAAAAGACAAAAGCCACACCACAACGGAACATGTAATTCCACAGGGGTTCTAATCAAACCCAAACTAAACGTGAACTGTTGTTGGTTTAGTCTTAAAACTAGCAAGCTCATATAACAAAATCCAAGTAGCAAGTCACTGGAGGAAAAGTTATTAAAAAATAAAAGCTGCTTATGTTAATTAAACAAAGAAAATCTGCCTGGCAGACAGGAACAACTTAGAAGCAAATGCATTTAAAATACGTATCTATTTCTTGGTGTTCCCCAGAGCACTCAAACACAGCTAGTATGTGTGCTCATCTATTCAGTCTTAAGGATTAAAGAACTTGTTGGTCATGTTGACTAAATCCGATGAAGATACAGTGGTCTTTAAAACCAAAAGCCCATGCACGTCCACCAGGTTTTGTGAATGAAGCTCTGGAAGTAGAGAAAAAGAGACCTTACTTCTTCTCCCTTTGAAAGGCAGGATACAGTGCAAATTAAAGACCTATTAGACCTCAGAGAATACCTTTGTTCTGGAAAACCCAAAATAGGGAAAAAGGTTCTGTCAGAGTTTACCATGAGACACCAAAAGCCATCGATGAGAGAACCCATCCATTAGAAAGCAGGCTCCATCAGTACTGCTGCTCACTCCTTACTGAGTGTCAGGTGAGGAAGACATTATCAGCACCTCGGTTTTCCCCCTCACTCCCACAAACTCCTTTGAGTTGATCTCTGTGTTGCAGGAACCCATTGAGAGAAGTTAGACTAYGCCAATATTTAGGTTTTCATTAATTTCCTTTCTTCTCAGACCTGAGTGGGTAACCAACAGACTTAGAGTGAATCCCACATACTTTCAAGAATTTATTCTACTTCCTCTTATCTTTTCCCCTAAGTTAGATTAAACTTTTTTAGAAAAGCCTTCAGTAATGACACATTAACCCCTGTATTTGACATTAGCACACATTTAAAGAACAACTGCAGCATATTTCATGGTAGTCATGTTGAGAATAGTTACATAGCTATTTTTATATACTTACCATTGTAGACATACTACATTCCAAGATACTTAAACATCACAAAAAAAAAAAAAAATCAGACACGACATGAGTAGAGACTGTAAGATTTTTAGGTGCAGTGTTTGCTATTGAATAAATATTCAAGAATTTCCAACTCTTAACTATAATATTATTCCAGAATGCTTTTATTTTTCTGAAATGGTAAAATTAATATGGCTGTTTCCAAGTCACAGTTTTGGGTTTTTTTATTTTAGAGCAGGGATTTCCAATGTAACCGCACAGAACCAAAAACTTTATGAACGGTGGTATTCAGCAATCTCTTACAACATCCTACTGTGGCCACGTGACTTTCCATTTAGGTGTTGCTGCTTGATTACACTACAAAGAATAGCACAAGTATGGTAATAAAATTGCGATAATCAACCTGAATGAAAAAGTAGCAAGCACAGTGCAGGATAGCCACAGACACCCAATTCTTCATGAAAGGAGTTGTGATAAATGTACTTTCTCATGTTTGTRCATCCTTCTACTTACCACTGTAAGTGTTAAAAGGTGGTAAGTTTGTTTTAAATACATATAGATACCATTTTGATTGTCTTGTACTTTTAAGATATGAATTATTGTGCTGAATAATGCATTCATTACTACAAACCTCATGAGCACATTGCTTGCTTCTTAAGATTGTCTAGTGAATCTGAAAATTGCTTCCCTTCTTTTGACAAGAGAAACCAGAGACATGTAAGGTATTAAGAGTTTCTTTAAGAGTTTCTTTATTTGTAATCAGACCTGCATCACATCTGTAATAATTTCTATAGTCTGTATTTTCTCCAGAAAATATAATCTGTCAGTGAAGATACCAAAAATACCCGCTTTCACCATGTAGTAAGCATATAAAAAGCCAAGGGTAAACTTTTCTTTTGTGCAGTTCTCTCACATGTGGTACAGATCTCAGCTACATATCCTCGACGCAAGTGGTGTGCAGAACACCCTTTGTCAATAGGGAATACTAAATGCATGCCTTAATTTAGGGATATATACTATAGATAGGAGATGCGTTATTTGGCTCTCAGTGAAAACTACACTATTTAAGCTACAGTATTTGTTTTTCCTCAATAGGAGACCATAGAAAACTTCCTCAAGACTCTGTTGGGCTTCCTACCATTTTTATCTTTCCAAGATATTAGACTTCTGACAGCACTGAAAATGATGGGCATGATTTAATGGTTAAGTAATAGTTTGTCTAAAAGGGCTAGGGCAGCAAAGGGATATTGTAGAAAAGCATAGTGGGAGGAGGAGTGGAATAGGCTCATATGAAGCAGTGGCAAAAGCCTGGATTCACTGGCTTTTGAAATTCCTCTTTTTCTAACATGATGATTTAAAAAAAAATTGGACATGCAAACAAGTTTCCAAACTACACAAAGATTATTAAAATAATTACCAGGAACATAAAAAAAAAAAAAAAAAAAAAAAAAAAAAAAAAAAAA
>JAYKAV010003454.1:1573564-1612969 GCA_035582835.1 Phoebastria nigripes
GGACATGCAAACAAGTTTCCAAACTACACAAAGATTAAAAAAATAAAAAAAAAAAAAATAAAAAAAAAAAAAAAAAAAAAAAAAAAAAAAAAAAAAAAAAAAAAAAAAAAAAAAAAAAAAAAAAAGACATATTGCAAATTTCTGGGTACAAAAAGCATTAAAAAAAGTAGAATAATCCTGAAGAAATGGGGATTTTGCTGTCCTATAGCTCTCCTTCCTACAGTACTGTAGGTGAGTCCATGGCAAATACCATTTTGCACTACAGAGTCTCTCCAACAGGCTTGCTCTCCCTCATCCACTAGACTTGCCTGACTGTCAGCCTCAGAATTGAACCTTTACTCATGATCAGTTTTCTTAGACTCTCAGAAAGCAAAGATGCAAAAAGTGCTTAGAAAAAAGCTACCTYCCAACCGAAGGTCAACTGATGAAAAAGCTAATGGTAAAAAAAATGGCTATTATGACAAACACGCACATGCCTCAACACCCAACTACTTCCACCTTTCAAAGTTTGCTTGGCTGGAAAAATTCACCCAGTGTCTATAGAAGTGAACCAACTGTGTACTTCCAATCCAAGTCAGTTTTCATTATTAGAGGATTTAGAACAACTTTAATCATGTCGAATTCTTCTTTGCATTTTTAAGTGAAAGAAGACTGAGCTAAATCATTATCTGGCACGAGTCAGTGCTGTTAAATTAAAAAAAAAAAATGGAACCAAGCAGATTTCAAAGGCTTAATATTACAGCATGTGGCTCTTCACGAGTAAGCCTCTGGCCATGAGAAAGAACCTGAAATTGTTTAACACAAGCAGTAGGACACAGTAAGTAATAGCCAATTACTTAAACCAAAAAGTCTCTTTGAGAATCATCTAACTGAGTAGAAAAGCAATTACAAAAGTTTGTCTCCTTCTCTGCAGATCCTGTGTATCTGCTTCTCTATATTTCTAGGTGTCTTTCTACAAGAATTCAGTTGAAGCAGAGCTACAAGCCATTTCTAGAATTAAATATACTGTTATTCATTTCAGATGTATAATAGTGCAATCATCATTACAGTAAGGGAGCATAAAAGTGAAAGCTACATTTATTTAATTCGTATTTGCAGAAACATCATGGATTTCTTCAGCTATATAGAGCAGTTAAAGGATAAGTTCTGTACTACCAGCTTAAAGCAGTGCTATTTAAGGTGAATCTATGTAAGAATTGCAAATATCTAAAGTCACTTTATGCCTAGCAGGTGAGAAATATCTACCACGACAGGATTTAGACACAGTATATTTCCATCCTTCAAGATATTAATAAAGCCAAACAGGTTTTTTTAAGCCACTCTAGTCTTCACTTTCTGTAAATCAATCCCCAGCAGACTTGCAAAACTGAAGGAAAAGCTGGAGAACGCCGTATCAGCACATCAGTTCCTCTTCTTTCAGTATCGAGAAAATCAAAACAAACAGTCGAGGCACAAGTGATTTTTATGCAGAAGTATAGAAGTATTTCAAATAAGTAGACTAAAACTTCAGTACTACTTTTAACTTCTTTTAAAAAAGACATAGATCATAGGTCTATGATCACAGTCATAGATCACAGTCACTGCAGTCTTACTGGATTGCTTTTTTTTTTTTTCCCCCAAGATGAAAAAAGAAATTGGTTTGCAGAACTTACCAAATCCACCTTATACTGCCATTTCACATAGTCCATGTTTAATCAAAGCAAAGTACAAACTCATGCTTCAAGGCAGCCTGAAAGCATTCTGCTACACTCAACAGTAAACTATTTCTTCAGTGAAGACAGCTTCAGTGAACCCAGTAACTCAGAGAAGAGTCTGTCCAGCTGAGCTGACATAAATGTTGCACGCAGAACTTACATGAAAGTGCACTGACAACAAGCTTTTGAGAATAAGTCCATACCATAAGAGCTTGTGCTTGAAACTACTTTTACAACTATGGTTATTGTTTCTGTTAAGAGGCACTGCATAAATACGGAATTAGTCATCTAATGCACTTAATATTTCTCAGCTGAGGACTATTGCAGCTTTACCCTATGCCTAGGTGTGATTATACTTTGGTTTGCTTTACAACAGTAACATTGCACTAGCAATACAGCTGATACTAAAGAGAAGGCTGAAAACACTGCAGACTGAAGGATTGAAAAAAACAGTCCGCTCCTTTACTTCTTTTCATGCTTCTTGGTTAATTTTCCTCTTTCTAGCTGGAGGCTCGTACTGCTGTTTGTTCGCTTCTCCTTTTGCTGGCTCTCCTGGGAAACTTGCTGCACTGCTCGGAGGATAGCAGTCTGCACAATCTGCTTGCTGGCGTTCTGCAGCTTAACTTCATCTTGCTCCGTCCCTGGCTTCTCACCTGCCAGAACCAAACGACAAAGAAAGAGAACTAAGCATTTATGGCTACTCTGTGAACACCTGAAGGATAGAAAAAGAGGAGGAAAAAAAAAAAAAAAACCCACAGAGTGCTTGGGAGCAGTTTATTACATAGGAAACCTGCTAATACAGATGATGAAGCAGGGTGGAAAGTGCCTCTGTGTGCTCAGCGCTACAGGACTGAAGGAAGGGGGAGACTTTGAGTCACACAGCTCATTTACCCACTTCCCAGCTCTGGGGACAGCTGTGGATTCACAGCTGAAACAAGCACAGCTGCATTTTGCAGCAAGACAGGGAAGGAAGGTTTTCCCATCCAGCTGTGAATCACATCCTTTTTGACTTGAGCTGTACTTCTGAATTGGACTTCATTTTGCAAGCCTGATATGTTCTCCCTCATCACCATACAGAGAAAAAGCTATTTCGTTAATATTTCTGTTTACTTTTACTTCAGATTAAAAGTCCTCATCCATCAAATTCCAATTGATTTCAAGGTACAAAATTTTGTTAAGTGTCAGTTTATTAATTCTTAGCTACATTTGCAAAAATATTTGCAAAAGCATTAAAAAATGGTCAGATTGCTATAGGTCAAACAGAAAAAAAAAAACCCACAACATTGTCTATAGCAACCTGACAAATATGTATTTCTTATGTGACACTTCCTTGTTTTGCCAAAGTGCTAAAACCTGGAGAACAAAGTAATGTAATGTGACTATTGACATCTGGTAATGAAGAAGAGTAGTTTATGTTAAGAGGTTTCTCTTTGGAAGTATTTTGACTGCTAACACAAATGATGATTTGGACAATAAAGAATGCTGTGTAACGCTCAAAGTTTATCTTGATATAAAAAAATAATTCTGAATTAAGGTTATGTACACCTATTGGCATTTAGGAAAATGTAGACTTGGTTGCTAATTGAACCGCTTAGGCTAGGTGCTTATTTACATCACTAGATTTGATTTTAAAGGTTTTTAAGATACTCATCTCAGTTCTTTCTTAATTGACTGTTGTGCTCAAGTATTTCATTAAACAGGATTTGTATTTTACTGTCTGTTTTGATGCCATATATTAAGAATTATGTCCTGAAAGAAATAAAACAGAGTGAATTAAAGGTCAGCTGCCTTTATGAGAGGCCCACATCTGGAATTGTGATAAATTCCCAATGTTCTTTAAGAATTTTTTGCAAGGAAATTTAAGATAGAGACAAAAAGTAGAATCACTTGTTTACCTTAAGGAAGACACTACTAAGATGTGATATGCTTGAGGGAAGAGACAAGGTCCTGCACCTGGGTCAAAGCAATCCCCAATATCAATGCAGACTGGGTGCTGAATGTATTGAGAGCAGCTTTGTGGAGAAGGACTTGGGGATACTGGTAGACAAAAAATTGGACTTGAGCTGGCAATATGCACTTGCAGCCCAGAAAGCCAATTGTATCCCGGGCTGTATAAAAAGAGGCGTGGCCAGCAGATCAAGGGAGGTGACTCTCCCCCTCACCTGGGGCCCAGTGGAGCTGGTTTCTATCTGATCTGCTCAGAGTGAGGGCTGAGGAATGCGACTGTCTTCTCCCATTCTTGCACACATGATCCGGCGTCCTGCAGGGGTCTGTATTGGGACCAGTACTGTTTAATATCTTCATCAATGACATAGACGGTGGGATCGAGTGCACCCTCAGCAAGTTTGCAGATGACACCAAGCTGAGCGGTGTGGTCGACACGCCTGAGGGATGGGATGCCATCCAGAGGGACCTGGACAAGCTCGGGAAGTGGGCCCATGTGAACCTCATGAGGTTCAACAAGGCCAAGTGCAAGGTCCTGCACCTGGGTCAGGGCAACCCCCGGTATCAATACCGGCTGGGGGATGAAGGGATTGAGAGCAGCCCTGCCGAGAAGGACTTGGGGGTACTGGTGGGTGAAAAGCTGGGCATGAGCCGGCAATGCGCACTCGCAGCCCAGAAGGCCAACTGTACCCTGGGCTGCATCCAAAGAAGCATGCCAGCAGGTCGGGGGAGGTGATTCTGCCCCTCTACTCTGCTCTGGTGAGACCCCACCTGGAGTACTGCATCCAGCTCTGGGGCTCCCAGCACAAGAAAGGCATGGACCTTTTAGAGCGGGTCCAGAGGATGGCCAGGAAGATGATCAGAGGGCTGGGACAACTCTCGTATGAAGAAAGGCTGAGAGAGTTGGGGTTGTTCAGCCTGGAACAGAGAAAGCTCCGGGGAGACCTTATTGTGGCCTTTCAAGTACTTAAAGGGGGCTTATAAGAAAGATGGAGAGATTTTTTACCAGGGCCTGTAGTGACAGGAAAAGGGACAATGGTTTTAAACTGAAAGAGGGTAGATTTAGATTGGACATAAGGAAGAAATTTTTTACTCTGAGGGTGGTGAGACACTGGAACAGGTTGCCCAGAGAAGTTGTGGATGCCCCATCATTGGAAGTGTTCAAGGTCAGGTTGGATGGGGCTTTGAGCAACCTGATCTAGCAAAAGATGTCCCTGCCCATGGCAGAAGGGTGGACTAGATGATCTTTAAAGGTCCCTTCTGACCTAAACCATTCTGTGGTTCTGTGATTCCATGATCTGTGAGCCCAAAACAACCACCAGCTAAATGATCAAAGCTTACTCTATGAGAAAGAAATAATTCATTATCTCCCATGTTTCTTTGAAAGGACTTCAAAAAATATACTTATCATGTTCATATTATACATGATCTTGTTAAAAGTAAAATACAAATGTGGTTTAATTCTATTGAAATTGAATAATTTTTTAAAAATCCTGCAACTGTACTGAGATGACAAAGTTTGTCTACAATTAAGAGGTTAAAACCATGAAAACTTAGAAAACATGTTTTAAGCTGGAAAAGCTGACTGAATGGAATCACTTGAATTCTTGGCACAATCAGCTTCCCTGATTCAGTTTGTTCCACTCCTCAGCACTTGAAAGAGTGTTTTTTGGATAAAATTCAGTAAAGTATAGATATTTCTTTATTACTCAAATATGAACTCACTTTGTATTACACAATGAGTTAGTCGTCTTGCTGGGCTGAAAAAGATCAGCCAACTCAGCTGAGGTTCAGAAGATAATATATTAACAAAAGCATGGATAAACATGAAATTGTAAATACAAATGAGTATGTTGGAATGGACTATGAGGTTATATGAAATGTGAAAAATTTGCCAACCCCTATAGACATAAAAAAACTGGAATTTGTTCTTAAAAACATACTGTCATTAAGCATGTTGCTGTTGAAAATTACTCAGTTTTCTTTCCTTAGGGATGCTTCATTATTTATTTGGTTCTTGCCACTTAACCTACAAAATCTGAACTTTAAATATTTTTACATTAGGAAGGTCATCCACAGCAACATCCAGTTGAAAAAAAGGACAGTTTTCCAGTGAATTTCTACCTGAGTTTTTCAGTTGTTTATCATGGAGCAAAGCCTGCCTGAAAGCACCACTCAGATAAGTGAGACCCAGATTACATCTGCCCAGCTCTAACTCAATAGATTATTCTTTTATTTGCTGGGAAAACAAACCAAGAACAGAGAACCCAAAACCTCTGGACTACTTCTGCCCTGCCTCTGATGGTTTAGGCATGCACGGAAAGGAAATAAGGCAGCTCAAACAAACTTAACAATTTTACATCTGTGTAACACAGTTAGGGTAATAGTAACACAGGTAACAACAGCTAATTGGCTTAGACATGGAGAGAGTCAAAGATGTTGGCCTGGGGTGATGTGACCAATGAGACCATTGGCAGCTTATGCTGACCATCTAAATTAAAAAGCAACAGTGAAAATAATAGCCTTTTTTGAGGGGGATATCTGACGCTGTGTAGAGGTCTGAGCCTGCCTTGGGACCATAATGTGTAGGAGCTGGACTGCCAGCCAGGATCCAGACATGTCGAGCAGTCAGACACGAACGTCCAGCTCCCCTGGGTGTGTAGTGTCCATCACAGCTGGCCCATCTGGACATGATCCTGTGCAAATAGTTCTAGGTGACCCTGCTTGAGCCAGAGTTGGACAAGATGATCTCCACAGGTCCCTTCCAACCTCAAGCCTTCTGTGTTCCTGTGATTCTAGCTGGTAAGGCTGCCATAAAACCCAACTTTTCCACTTCCTGAAGGAGTAAACAGCAGTCTCTGGAACGGTATCCCCACAACGTCCTCTTCTTCCAATTATTCATTTCAAGGAAAGCAGTTAGCACAAAGCTGTTTTCTGAGAAGCTCATTTATTTATTGATATGCTGGACCTACTCTGAGCAAGAAGAGAGGGATTGACTAAGGAAAGCAGAGATGACTCATGCAAGGATCCCAAAGGGGTTGAGCTGGAACATATCTATCAAACTGCTCCACCTTGCTGAAATACAGACTGCTGTGCACATAAACAAAGGCAGAAATTTGAGTGCCTATAGAGTTAATCAGGCATTTTAAGAACTGCATATTTTCAGTTAGGTAAAAGAGAGACATTGCTCCTGTTGTCTAAGTACTTGGTGTTTAGCTAATCAAAATAAGAGTTACTAGGGTGATAAGATACAATTAATTTTTATCTATGATTTTTTTAAGATTTGAAGAATAACTAGTTTAATTAAAATTCCATGACAAAAGGTCACTTGAAGTAATTGCTGGGAAAAACTTGCAGGATAGCAGAAACAGCATTCTGCCTACTAGTTATCCTTGTCTAATGACTACTTTTTTTCTCTTGATGTCAGAAAATCTTTTCTACTTATTCTCTATCTTTACATGCTCACCTGATTTATACAGGAACCCAGCACCCTAATTCTGTAAATAGAGAACTGAAAAATCCAACTTAAGTGATGTTAAATGCAAGGTATCTATCTTATCATTAAGACATGACAAAGACTCTTTAGCATGTTTTTATTACCTTATCTTTCACTTGGTAAGTTTTAGGCCAACTAACATAGCAGTAATAAAAGTAATTTGCAAACTCCAGCCTGGTTCTGCAATCTAAAGTATAGTTTGAGAGATTCAAAAAAACCTCAAAATCTTGGACTGACTGCAGGAATCAGTCACATATTCCACTTTCATCTAAAACTAGTGCCATATATCAGTACCTCGAAATTCCCTTGGCTCACTTGAAGATGTTCCCCATGAAGGAAAATATGCTAGCAGTTTGGAAAAAGAATAAAAGCATTTGAAGTAGATTCCAAGTATTCATTTCAATTACTAGAACTAATACTAGTTTAAGTCCAAGAACATCTTGTGTGGGAGACTTTACATCCTCTGTGATGTTTCTAGACTATGGAATATGCCTAGAAAAGTACACATGGAAAATGATAGCTACAGAGAAAGAGCATTTAGCACAGATTAAATCTTGAAGAACTTCACTCTGGTTGCATGTGGACCTTTTCTCATTTACACACTTCACTTTCTTCAAAGCATCCTGAGTCACTTCCTTTCCAGCCTGCAACTAAAGTAGTCTCCTGCACTTTCTGTTGATATCCCCTGTGCCTTTTCCGTTTCAGCTTGCTACAAGTTAAATTTAATATGCCTTGTAAACAGTCCTACTAAGTGACGCTCAACAACAGGTGATTTCTTTGAATCAGCAGTTAAGTTCTCTACTGTTTCTTTTCATAGGATTGTTGGGAATACTATCATGAAGCTAAACTACCACAGGCATGACCTTGCTCTTGCAAAGATGCAAGTCCATCCCAGATCCACTAATGCTGGCAATGAACTGCGGGGGAATGAGAGACCTTTCAGTGGATGCAGAATCAGTGATTTAGAAGGAAACACAAGCAACATTTCTCACATGGAAAGAGAGCAGGGGCTAAATGGTGAATGAGCTGTGGTAGGAAGGAACTTCGGACTCTCGGAGGATATGGACTAGAAATAATTTATCCCATACTTTTTGAGAAGATGTTAGTCATACATGAGCATGCCTGACCATGAATGTACATCCAATCTCAGGAAACTTCTACTGTCCCTCAGTTATCACTTTTGCTTCTTCACCAGTATGAGGTTACTGCTTTTCCCAGGAGAAAAATAATGCCTTTAATTTTAATTCACCTTTCCTCAAAGCATGTGACATTTATGCAGCTCATCATGTCTCCCTGCAGGTTAGGTCTCATTCTGTCTTGAGGCACAATACAAACGTTGCATTTGAAGAGAACAGCTTAGCTTATATGACAGGTTCCATGAATCCCAAGGGCCATACATCAGAGGTCAAAAGTTTATGTTCTGCTTCACAGGAATAACAAATGCAGTTTAATTCCAGCAAATGAATACCACTAAAGTTGTTCTTCTGGAAAAAAGAAATTTTTGTTTGTGTAAACAGCTTTGAGTGTAACCATATCTAAAACTAACAATAAAAATCACATTCCTCTAAGCAAACTTCTGAGCAATTTAGAACTCTCAATTACCCAAAATGTATTCCCCTGTTAGCTACAATTTTAATTTATACAAAATTTCTGAAGCTGAAAGAGCCCTGAAGCAAATATTCTTTCTTCATTTTTACATGAGATTGTGCAGCTGTATCCTTTAACCAGAAAATTTACTATTTGTTTTATCAATATATTGCTTTGGATTGCAAGAGTTAACCATTATGCTATTTTCTGCAGCATTGCAACATTAGAATTATTTTTTTTTCCATTATTAATAAAAATTAATAATAATCCAATTAAAATACTGCTCTCTGGTAAACCTATTTCAATTCTATTGAAAATTACTACTGTAATTTTTATAATCCAACTGACAGTACTAATGAAATTTTTAAATGGAATGGAAGTATAAGTAAAGCAAGACTGTGATGATAAGACTTCATCACAAGGTCCAGTATGGATGCGTGGGAGCTGTATTTATGGAAAAAAGTTGGAGGATATTACCTAAATTGTGTTTATAAACTGTAGATCTTTAAAAAAATTAAAGAACCTGGCAAGTTTGTAATGACATAATGTACATGCATATGTTGTAGTAATTAACAGTAACATTCTTTGCATCAATATTGATATTCTTTTACTACAAGAAATGAAGTTCAGTTCTTTAACCTCCCCTTGGCACTAGGCAGTAACATATCTCTCCATCTTGCCGGCCACAGCACGGAAGTTCCAGGTGAGCCTCTTCTGGTGAATATTTTGTAACCTGTGAATTGAAATGGTTAAAAAAATCTCCTGCTTTGATTTGCTTTATAGGTTTGTGCTAGGATTCCAGCACTAAAAGCCTAATTCGAAGAAAAGATATAAAATATGAGGCTGCACAGTATCCATAATCAGGAAATGTTGATGAGTCATGTTAATTACATCCAGAATGAATGAACACGGCAGTCAGCCAGGGCTGAAGGCTGTCCAACACATGTGCATAAACCCAACTTTATGCATGAGTGTCATTAAGCTATTTACAGGATTAGAGACCCGATTTGTCTCAATGTCAGTAATGATGCCAGTTCAGAGACCTCATGAAAAGGTCCTACAATGAAGTTATAAATTTAAGCTTAAAAAAATTAGATAAGAAATGTATTCTTAACTGTGTTAGAGTTAATTCTGTCCAGTACTGTTTCTCATGCTCTAAAGTGGAGCCTTGTGAGGTCCTGACTGATAGCTGTCAAGTATCGAAGGGCCATACTCAGTCACCCTGATTCCTTGAGGAAGAAGGAAGGACACTGAACATATCAGAAATGCTGAAAGTACTTTCATGTAGGATCGTCATGTTTTTCCAATTCCCTAACTTGCAGTGTGCAGGGGATTTTAACACTCACTTTCACTAGAAAAGTCATGGCTCAGTTCGGTTATATTTTCTGCCCTAACCTCACTCCTTAACACGTGCCGTGCAACCAGCATGGAAGAGGAACTGTATCAGGAAGGGGGCCAGCACAGACTACTTTGCTCTTCAAAACAAATTTTAAGAATGAAGCTGGAACAACCCTGCTCTGAACACAAATCCAGGAGGAATCGAAGGGCAAAGAAGAGCAGAAATGCAGACAAACTGTCTCAAAGGACATAATAGTATCTCCAGAGTAATACTTCATTGTATCTTTTTTATCCAAACATTAGCTATATCTGAACTGAGTTTTCGTAATTTTTTTTTTTTCCACTGAGTTTTGCTCTTTCTTAAGAGAAAAGAATACCTGGAAGTCTCTTTGGTTTGTTTGCTATACAAAAGTTATCATTTTGAAGACTCCAGTGAGTTATTTCATACTATTTGAAATATGTCAGACAAAAATGAAGCTTCCAAAGTTTTTTAGATTAAGAGGTTGTTGGGATCTACAGATACATTATCTATTCCTAAGCATTTTCTCAACATGTTTTAGTAAGATTTCTTGCCATACTTTAAGATTAACTAAAAACAGATTATACACTGCAATCTATATATTTTCTAGGTATTTTCACATATAGCAATAAATTCACTCCTTAAGGACTATGTCTTTTCAGCTTTGAAGACTGGATGTAGTTCAAAGTAGTAGTCACTGAAAATTCTGCCACACCCAAACCCATAAGCGTGATACTCAAATTTTGGTCCCAGAAGGAAAATTTCTGGATCTAATACTGTAAACTAACATTAACTTATGAGGGTTTTTAACTCCTAGGCTAGAGTTCACTGTATTAAAAATAAGATACTTCCTAAAGAGCATCTGGGATGAGCTGCTCCAAAGTTAATGAAAAACTTAAATTCTCTTCATCTGTACAATTTTGCTATTTCTTTTAGGGAACACACTTCAAATACTGAAATAAGAAATCTCTCTGCATCAAATGCTGTGCTTCTCCCACAGAGGGAGAGGTCCAATGGCGTAAATACAGATGACCCACATGTCATCTAACTCCCTCTGCCTTCTGTTTTCTACTGTTCAGGTGCTCAGAGATTCCTAGCCAAAAAGAAAACATGAAGCACAGAAAGCTAGATAACATTTAGGTGTTCTGAATCTGTACCAAAAAGCTCATTGGTGGACTTGCACAAATCTCCACTGAAATACCTAGCTTTGCTAGGTGTTAGACAGCTTTTGGTATCCACCACTGTATAGCATAAGTGAAAGGAAAGCTTTCAATGGAGGCATATCCCACTACTAAAGGTTAATTTTGCTAGCCGTTGTGTTTATATTTCTGCAATGCTTTGTGGTTTTTGGTCTTGAAGAACTATGTACAGGTTAATTAAAATTTGCAATATCTGAACCTGGTTTTTTTTTTTTTTTTTTTTAAAGTGAAGAAAATGGGGAAGAGGTTATGTAACCTGTCAAAAGCCAGCAAATCAGTGAAAACATCCTGCTACATTTTAGATGTGTGTGTTTCAGTTTATACCAGATTATTCAGAGAGCCTAATTTCAGAAATTGCCTAGTTAAACCTCAGCTGAAGCAGAACCTTAGAACCCTTCCTTATCTCTTAAAAAAAAAAAAAAGACAAAAAAAAAAAAAAAAAAAAAAAAACAAAACAACAAAAACTACCCCACACAAAAACCTAAATTTGCACATGCACAAAACAGTATAGAAAAACTTTCCTGCTTATTTTAGAATGCGAGCCGAGTTTGAAAGCTGTACATAAGGCTATTAGTAATTGAGGCTGAGATTTTTTATATATGTATGTATGTATGTATATACACAAACTCACAAGAGAAAGTGAATCAAAGATTATGTAAATTTAAAGTGCACCTTGAAAGAGTAAAAAACAGGGTTTTTTCATAGCTGTAATCTTGACGGAATCCCTGTTTGCAACAGGATGACATGACATGCTGTTTTCCCCTCTTGGAGCTAATTCTCCAACTTCCCAGAGAAATATTTTCCACTCTATTAAGAAAACTTACTTCAAGACAAAATGTAATGTCAATCTGCGAGTATTTAACAGAAGTAGTAATGGATATGCACCCCCTCCATATTGACAAATGGTGAGTGGATTCATTGATCAAAGTAAGAAAATACAGTGTCGTTATATCAAATATGCATACTATAAAGTGAAGCAAATGTGAGTAATCCACAGGAGATTATATTTGCCTTACCATTAGAGAAATATCTGAGTAGAATATGGCTCAATTTACTTCTTCAGGCAGAAAATTTCAGACTCTCTTGAAGAAGGAAGACAGCATCTTCTGATATGATGACTACAGGCATTTGCAGGGTCAGACGACAGCAGCACAGAGCTCACCTGCCTTGACTTCCCTGGCAAGGCATTCTAAAGGAACCTGAAGCATTTTATGGCTATTCAGGTCAGCTTTTCATTTCTGCTAACATCAGTAAAGATTCTGCTCCAATTGCAATCCCTTAAAAAATAATAAATCTTGTTCTGTAGGAGCTTGTAAATTATTATGGAAAGAACACACTACAAATGGGTAACCAGTACTCAGATAATTTCAGAAAGCCTATAAAGAAATTATTAATACATTGCTTGCAAAGAATTTTTGCTTAACTTAGTATTTGTAAACATAATACAATGGATTGTGTCCTTAACAAAATCCTTAATAGATAAGATTGAAGGTATAGGAATAAATCTACCTTTCACTGTATTTTACAGTAAGTGCATTTAATTTCCATTATCATGATAAAGCTTACAAGGTTGGAATCATATTATTTATGTCTATAACAAGTACAACAGAACAATTCATCTAGAAGAATAATGATTTGGAGGGACAAAATTTAGAGGTCAGTGTAACTCATTCCTTTTGTACATTCACCATTTGACTTTCCTGCTCAATACATGGAGCCCATACACAGTGCCAGTAAGGATGTTAATAATGACTGTATCACTTATTACCACCATCCTCCAACTATGAACAACTCCTTCAACATCAGCCACTACACAGCCACTGTGAAGACAGAATTCTTTTCACTGCTAACCTGAATAGGATTCAACCCAGTGATGTGGAAGTGAAAGGTGCCAGCCTCACTTGTTTAAGCCKTCAGTTCTGTTAAAAATAATTTGAAAAAGTAAATTCTGTGCCAGTTTTTAACACTACGTCGATTCATACTTTAAAGAAATATTGCACCTAGGACTGTTGACTACTTTTTAAGCTTGCCAATTTCATCACATTTCTGAATATCTATGAACTAACTTTCTTTCACCTCACTAATGAGATCTGCTAGTGGAGTTTCACAGCAGGGGAAAGATCAATGTGTCATCGGCGAGAGGCCAGCACAAGAAACAATTTTTCCTCAGCAAAAAAGAACAAGAAATTTCCTCCTATATGATTTCTTCCTACCTGGTAGCAAACACTTTGAAGTATTGGTGAGAGCTCTTAGCTGCAAATGCATTCAGATACTTTCGGGGTGCAACTGGCCTCCATACTCACTACCAGCCATCACAAATTCTGGACAAGAAAACCATTGTATCAGACTGCATGAGGTCTGCAAAGTAGTCTCATCTGTAGCCTCTGAATTATGTCCATTACATGGACTTTGTCAACACTAAGCTAATGAGAAAGAATCCTACATGTATATACTCTTACATCTTATATTAGGGGKTTTTTTTTGGTACTGCAGAACTTAGAGCATTAGCAGAATGTAGCACAGCAGTTAACAGGGACAAGGATGATGTCCTGCCTTACTACAATTGTTCTCATGGGTGAAAGGCACTTCATAACTGAGAGTGCCAGAGTACCACACTCTGCACAAACACTGGAGATATCCTACAACAGGTTACCTTGAAAAAAGTAAAGTTATTGGTAGCAATTTTTCCATTCATTAACAGGTCCCTCCATAGTGTCTTGATCTGTGCATTGTGGACAGGGTTCTCCACAGTACCTGTAACTCTATAATCAAAAAAGAAAAATCCTATCGAGAAATTTCATGTCTTCACATCCCGCAGCATAACAGGTTGTTGCTTTCCCAGCTTTTCCACTAGAGAAAATCAGGACTATTCAGACAAGTAAGCACATCTGTTTCAATGTGCAGCTGCTATGTCTTCAATTGCAGTTTAATGAGATTCCTAAAATGTTTGGTACAGGATGCGCTTCTGATCTTCAGTGTCATTATGTAAGTCTGCTATACTGCTCCTAGCTTAAAAATGTTAAGAACAGCTGTGCTGCTGAAAAGCTAGTCGAAAAGCTATTGGCGTTGCTGTTGTAAGAAAAAGGTGCTGAGCAGTGAATATTCTGACTTCTCTAACGTCTATCTTTAAACTTTAAGTGTGTTCACACATCTTTTTTTACATAAAAATATTGATACAAAAATGAGTTCTACCTCCTCCTCATTCTTTTGGGATTGCAGGGTCATAAGTAAAGCCTGTGAGTTCCTAGTTATGGAGAAAATGTCAGGTAGGAAGGAATTCTTCAAATTACACTGAAAATAACAAGATTCACCTGACAGATGAAATCACACAATTTGAAGTAGATACAAACTTAAAGGATGGGAGTGTCCAGACACTGAAACAAGCTGCCAGTGTAAATGCTGCAATCTTTCTTGAAATATTCAGATCAAAACTGATTTCTTTCTAAAATATATTATTTAGCCAAAAATATGAATTCCTATTCAACCAAACGCAGCTTTGTACAGTACTGACTGGGTGAAACAATGATGGCCTGCAATGATGAGACTCTATAATTTGGTAAAATTTTTTACAGTCTTACATTATAGAGTAAAATTCTCAAAATACACTAAAATAATCACTGAAATTATACTCTAGAGAGAGTTGCTTAGAAAACCCATTAGGTGGCTTAGATATCCTTAACAGGTTTCTAACTTTATTCCCAAGCTAGTTTTAAAAATGCAGGCCATCTCTGTGCTATATCAGTACAAACACATAAGGGCAAAGGTCTAAGACATAAGTGTTTGAGTGACTCATGTGCAAAATAGCATCAGAAAAAAATCCCTGGAGAATGAAAAACACCTTTGTATCCCGCTTGTTCAGGCAAATCAGAAGTAAAGAGTATTATTTTAAATTTTATTTTACCTTTCCACTGGAAAAGGTTTTAGGGCTGAAAATAAGCATGGGATATGCCCAAGGTCATTTTTTGGAAAAGTAGCTGAAAGCAATTTGCAAAGAAGTAGTACGATATTGATTAGCAACATTTAAAATTATTGTTAAATCTGATAAATCCTGATATTGGAAGTGATCACTCCTTTGTAAACTAATGATGTGGTAACAGAAGAAAGCTTGCTGCATTCTATAGTTTTTGCTGATGCTTTAGAACAAATAAATGTTTTAGTAACTCTTCATTCCTTACCTTACAAGGACAGATATTTAATCTGTGGAATTCTTTATAGTTATCAATCTTTTATAAGCTAATTTGGCAGTGATTTTTTTTTTAAATCTGAAATACACTATCTTCTGAAGTCTCCTAAGATAATCTGCCAATTCAAAAATGATGAATTCTCTTTGCTTTTTGACCTAATCCAAAACCTTGAAATTTCATGCGTCTCTACTGCAGTCCCATGCATACCTCCATCCTTACATCCAATGATCAGTAACGCTTTTTTTTGTCTACTTCTCAGGCTGCCTAAAGCAGTTCAATTCAGGAAAAGTAAAGAAGCTAAACTTTGCAATGAGTAGCTTGTCCGCATTTCCACTACATGGATCATGCCCCATTATAAGGGCACCACGTCATGTGGAAATTCTCCAGGTAAAATGAACTTCCAGACATCTCACAGAGTTTGGGTTGCATTTCCTATACACCAACCTATCATTAGTCAACCAGCACAACAAAGCTCAATGAAGCCCCAGTCAAATTAAACCAAGTAAGGAAAAATGTACTTTTCTCAGTTCCTTTTTCTGGAGCAGACTCAAAGTTAATTAAAACTGGGTATGAAGAAAGATCACATATGAATAGTAGCTTTTTGCATACCTGTAAATAGCAATATGCTGTCTAGAATGAGCCAGGACGTCCAGTTTTGAACACGAAATACTGGCCTTTTTGTAACAATTTTGATCTATCTAGCTCAGTAATATCCAGGCTTGTTTTGTGGGGTTTTGGTTGTTTGTTTGTTTTGTGAGTTTTTGGTGAGGGGTGTTGGGTTTCTTTTACATAGTGGCTGTAAGATTTAGGGAAAAGAGCTGAAGCTTAACAGGAAAGTATCTATTCAGTCAATAGTCAGTTGGCTTCACCTTTTAAAAAGTATATTTAAACTTGGTAAGCTGCTTCTACTTAACAGTTTATAAACATTAATAAACATTAATGTTATTTCAGTGCTCTGCACTATCTTAAGGAAGAGAGCATCATCTTATTCATATGCAAAATCTTATCTTTGTCTTCAGATAAACAAGTTCCATTATTTTTTCTGGAAGAGAGTTTCTTTTTGGTTGTTGTTGTTTTCTTTTCTTTTTTCCACCCCCGTCCTGGAAGGATATTTATCATTCTGACCCTAACAATTTATAGTTAGACAAATATTTTTCAAGCNCCCCCCCCAAATAAATGAAACATAAAATAAGGTCATTCATCACAGTGAGATAAAATCAGAAAGTTGACTCAAGAAATGAAACTCAATTTCTTAGTCAATTTATAGTATTCCTATATCATATGGCCTTAAATGAAGATGCTAAAGATGTACAAAACCCCTGATTTTTCTTTTTTTTTTTTTTTTTAAATAACTGGAGAAGAGATAATGCCAGGGCAGGGCTGATTTACAGTGAAGAAAAGCAATTAAAAATTGCAATCTACTCAGGCTTGCTCTGTCTGAATACAAGAGATTGTCAAGCCCCTCTGATTGCTTTATCACCTCTTTTACAAATTCCTACTTAGTTACCTTTTGTATATTATGGCAACATTTGCAAGGAAACCATGGGCTTTTCTTTGAGTAAAAGCAGACTGAAGAAGAATGACTATACAAGACAGATTTAGACAGTTTTTTTTTTTTCTTTATGGATTAGAGTTGTGAAAAGAACAATCCATGCAGTTATTAATGAGATTTGGGTTTGTTCATTGTCAGCCTTTGGGGAAAATAAGCATGTTTTCATTATTTTAGAGGTAATCTCTTCCTACAGTATTCCAGTCCCATGGTGCATTTCAAAAATGAGTACAGTTAATGGTGACAGTCTGTCAGATAAAAGGAGTTCAGAAAGAGCCACTAATACCGAAAGGTGTACGACAAAAACCAGTGGCTGGTTCTATTAAGATGAATAATTTGGTCCCAATTTCAGAACATGATGTACAGTAAAGTATCAAATTAGACAGCAGCTGGGCAGTTAAAGAGAAAAAATGAACTTCTGATTGTTGAAAAAGGATATTAATTTATCAAAAAATTAGACTTTGTTGAGTTAGCAAAATCAACCCCAAGATTATTTTTTTAATGAAGGTATAAAGCCTTTGGATTCTTATCCCTTCACAGACTGGATATAGAATTTCAAAGAAAGACAAAACTTTTGTTAGCTTTGCAAAACAAAGGTATTAATAGTTACGGATTGTCAAGTTGCAGTCTTTACTTTCCCTTTTCTATTGACCCACTATTTTTACTGACAATTATACACCTTTAAAGTTTTTAAATTATACACCTTAAAGAAGTTAATTTCAAGTCATTTCACTACAGAAGATATTATGCATGACTTACATTTATATTCTGGAGCTCCTGGGCCTTTCATCCCTTTCTGAACAACAAACTGCCTATTTCCAAGCAGAATGTACCAAGTCCAATGCAGATTCTCTGTAGCTTCCCTTCTTCTATGGTGTGGCACATCTATACTACACAGCAGAGATTATGCACCCTTGTAGAGTGAGGTCTCACATTAGACATGAGCTCCTGATGAAGTCTTCAATTTTGTTCCAGTAAAAACTGGACTGAACAAACTTTCTGTTCTCTTCCATTCAACTACTGGGGGGATAGAAATTTGTAAAATACCTCCATGAGTTTCAGAGATTGTCTCATTGGCAGCCACTGGTGTGGGTGCTGGGGGGGACTCACTTTCCAGTCACTGCAAGGCCATGTCCCCCTTCCTGACCCTTTTGTGCAGTCTGACAATCACAGTCCCCTGCACACTTGTACAGGAGACTCCTGTCCCTGATGGGAACCACAGGGGTGACCCTCATAACCTCTGGCTCCAGAGCTAAACACATCCCAGGCTAAGCCACCTTCTTTAAAACTGCCTGTCTCTGCTCGGTGGCAGCTCTGGTTCAGCCGTTACCCCCTCCCCCACAGCCCCTGGAGTAGCTCTCCGGCACGGTCGGGGCCTTCCCGCTGGGCTCTCCCAGCAGGGCACGGGAAGCGGCTGCCCTTACCTGGAGCGAACACCATGGTGCCGCCCGGGCGCGGCGCGTCTCAGCACCTCGGACAGCTCCCGGCCCCGCACCGCTCAGCACCTCGGACAGCTCCCGGCCCCGCACGGCGGCGGAGGCGGCTGCGGGCCGCGGTCCCTCCCTCCACAATGCGGCGGGGCGGGGAGGGGGCCGGGGCGCAGCGCGGTCCCGCGCCTCCACCGCCCGCTCGGACACGCAGACACACACACACGCTCTCAGGGAATCATCACTGCCACAACTCGTTGCCCTGCAGCGGCAGCAGGGGGAAGGGCAAAGAGGAGCAAGGTAATAGCCATCTGCCCAGCAGGGAGACGGGCTAATTGCTCCCAATTACCTCTCGGCAACAGCCCCGCTGCCTGACATTTCGGGGTGTGCTGCTTTCACCACAAGCTAACAGCCCCGCTAATAGGCTCCAGCGACACCAGACTTTGTCACAGTATTTTAGTTTTCAAAGGTTCAGAGTATAAATTCCTCAGCATTTGATTTCACAGGCCTGTTAACCCAGCTCTACTGAACAGAAGCGCTTTGATTTAAGAGGGAACATGAATGTTTCAGCATATAAAAGATGACATCAGAGCCAAAAGATAAATAAATTAATGAATAGGTAATAAAATAGGTAATAAAATACAGAAGAGGAGGGTAAGCACAAAGAGAAGACAAAACTTAAAATTTTCCACCGACTTTTATATTTCACATTTAATTTGCTTTTATTTCTAAAACCTATGCTTAGAGTTCCTGTGGGCTCTGAACTTAGACAACAGAAGTGAGAAGCACAACAGCCAGATGGGAAACAATTTAGAGAAACTGACTGTCCTGTTTACCTCCTGCAGGTGTAGGCTTATTTTGAAAAATATTGTTTAATCAGTGCAAATTAGAGAAAGTAGATTAAAAAAAACTTTTCTAGCATGAATATTTGCATGTAAATTTTTGCAATATGCAATACATTTTCCAATCACWTGTTCATAACCTACGGATATTCCTACAAGCCTATTTCATTCTTTTCATAGTCAAGCATTTTATACACACGGAATTCTCCAATTAAATCTGGAATATTTTAAGTCTCCAAATAAGGCCTTATTCTTAAAGTATGGATATAGAAAAGCACTGACCCACTTAAATAATTCTGCCTATATACTTCAGTAAGAACTCAAGAATGGCATCACTGCCAGAGTCAAACTAATAATTAGGTGACAGTTTTTTCCTTTTTTTGGAACACTATATAAGATAATTCCTCCTTGGGAATGCCTTCCAGATTCATCATCACATACCATTTCTACTACCTGATTTCTGGATATTCCTTTTATCACAAGATTAGGCTTGCCAATGTGATGCCCGTCTACAAGAAGGGCCGGAAGGAGGACCCGGGGAACTACAGGCCTSTCAGCCTGACCTCGGTGCCAGGGAAGATTATGGAGCGGTTCATCTTGGGGGCACTCGAAAGCCATGTGTGGGACAACCAGGGGATCAGGCCCAGCCAGCACGGGTTCATGAAAGGCAGGTCCTGCTTGACYAACCTGATCTCCTTCTATGACCAGGTGACCCGCCTAGTGGATGAGGGAAAGGCTGTGGATGTGGTCTACCTGGACTTCAGTAAAGCCTTCGACACTGTCTCCCACAGCATTCTCCTAGAGAAGCTGGCAGCTCATGGCCTAGACAGGTGTACTCTGCGCTGGGTAAAAAACTGGCTGGGCGGCCGGGCCCAGAGAGTTATGGTGAATGGAGCGAAGTCCACTTGGCAGCTGGTCATGAGCGGTGTCCCCCAGGGCTCCGTTTTGGGGCTGGTCTTGTTCAATATCTTTATCAATGATCTGGACGAGGGGATTGAGTGCTCCCTCAGTAAGTTTGCTGACGACACCAAGCTGGCCGGCAGTGTCGATCTGCTCGAGGGTAGGAAGGCTCTGCAGAGGGACCTGGACAGGCTGGATCGATGGGCTGAGGCCAACTGCATGAGGTTCAACAAGGCCAAGTGCCGGGTCCTGCACTTTGGCCACAACAACCCCATGCAACGCTACAGGCTKGGGGAAGAGTGGCTGGAAAGCTGCCTGTCGGAAAAGGACCTGGGGATGCTGGTTGACAGCCGGCTGAATATGAGCCAGCAGTGTGCCCAGGTGGCCAAGAAGGCCAATGGCATCCTGGCCTCTATCAGAAATAGTGTKGCCAGCAGGACTAGGGAGGTAATTGTGCCCCTGTACTCGGCACTGGTGAGGCCCCACCTCGAATACTGTGTTCCGTTTTGGGCCCCTCACTACAAGAAGGACATTGAGGTGCTGGAGCGTGTCCAGAGGAGGGCAACGAAGCTGGTGAAGGGTCTGGAGAGCAAGTCTTAACGAGGAGCGGCTGAGGGAACTGGGACTGTTTAGCCTGGAAAAGAGGAGGCTCAGGGGAGACCTTATCGCCCTCTACAACTACCTGAAAGGAGGTTGCAGCGAGGTGGGTGTTGGTCTCTTCTGCCAAGCAACTAGCGATAGGACGAGAGGAAAYGGCCTCAAGTTGTGCCAGGGGAGGTTTAGATTGGACATTAGGAAAAATTTCTTTACTKAAAGAGTGGTTAAGCATTGGAACAGGCTGCCCAGGGAAGTGGTGGAGTCACCACCCCTGGAAGTATTTAAAAGACGTGTAGATGAGGCGCTTCGGGACATGGTTTAGTGGGGCATGGTGGTGTTGGGTTGACGGTTGGACTTGATGATCTTAGAGGTCTTTTCCAACCTTAATGATTCTATGATTCTAAGATCTTCCCCTTAGCAACTTCAGCTTCTTTATTGCCATTTGTTTGTCTCCTGTCTTATATTTCAGAGATTCAATTTCACTTCTCTCAGATGGCAACTGAATTAACTAACCTAAACATTATACCTCTGACTGCTCAGAAGTGGTGTTCCCTCTAAGAATGTTACTTCAAAAATCTTTAATCTATCCTTTTTTCATTTATCATTGTTCTCATCCACCTTACGTCTGAGAAATAACAGGATACCTACAAACTGAATTAGAATAATTTCTAGCACAAGTATCTGACATAAAATACAGAAAAGATTACAGTCAGCAATATTCAGCATTCTTAAGAGAGAGATCAAGGATACCCTATAATCTTTAGAAAATCAGGACTGATATATATTTTGGAAAGACTGTAGGAAAACTTGCACTGGTATTTTTTATGATGCATATGTTATGTGGCCCCTACATACTTGATTCATCTGTTCAATGGAGATTCAGCCATCATGGAAAAGGAAGAAGAAGAAGAAAACAAAACAAAACAAAACAAAAAGATGTTAATCCACTTTTCTCCAAAAAACCAAATCTATTGGATGTATTTCTCTTACATACATCCTCAAAAGAAAGTAGATGTATGTTTCTAAGGGAGTGGGTTTCGAGATGGTGGAGCAGCTTGTTAAAAGATTTTCAAAACAGTAAATATGATTCAGTGATTTGAAGGTCTGTAAGTAACCTGTAAAATTCTAGGTGGGTATCTTCGACTTGGTAACAGAACCTACACCATTTTGGTGAAAGAATGCAGGTCATTAACTATAATGTTCTACACACATCTTTCTTTAACTGCTATCTGTATTTAATCTAATAAATTACCCAAAACAGGTGCATTTTATTTTAGACTCTTTCATTTTCTTGCTCAAATTAAAAGCTACCAGCAATTAATGTTTTCTGACAGAGGAAAAAAATGTTATCAAAAAGCATCTTGGACTTCTTTTTTTCATTTAATTAATTTTTGAATTTCAGATTTGGTCACAAGTTCAAATGCACAAAAATCACTGAAATAATTGCACAGGACAGAGTTCTGTAGTGAATTGTCACCTCAAAAAAATGTGCAGTTAATGCAGTACGACAACCAAAACAAACAGTGCACCAATAATTATCATCTTTCAACTTCAGATCAGTGGAAAACAACATCAGTTATACCCAGTTATTCCAAAGAAGCCCTTGAGAATGAAGCACAGTGGTAAAAATGAGGTTATATCATTAAAATACAATACATGGCCTTGTTCATTTAAAGATGTACCATCAACTTGTATGAAATAGAAAATAGGAAAGCACCTACAAAAACATCTGTATATATTTTTATCAGTAATTATACAGTCCCCGCCTTGTGTATCATTTAAGTTCTTACTGTTTGAGTGAGGAATTACTAGTTTCTGTATAACATCAGGAGACTTAAAAATTCTTGAGTATGTATCTTCCAAGATTTTTTTTAAGAAGTCTTGACTTACTTAGAGGGTACTTGGTTAAGAACTTTAACATTTTTAACAGTTAACTTTAACATTTTTAGACAGTTACAAAAATCAAGTTGACTGATGTCACTCTAAATCATCCGTTGCTATTTGTAATTCTGTGGTTTTACATCTGAAGTAAACCCTTTATTCTAATGGAGCTGAAAAAAATTATTTGGTCACATAGATTTAGAAGCTTAGTAAACATGTTTTAAGGAAGAAGCCATTTTTACCTGAAGATGTTCAATGTTTCAATGTTTTGTTAACAAGAATGTACAGCTAACATTTTACAGGTAGGCATCTGAGTGTTTCTGGAAGAATCATTTGGAAGTAATCACTTAAATATAAATGAAAACATTTTATAATAAAATAATATAAAGATTAAAAGAGATAATCAGGAAGATTTCATTATGTCTCTATCAAATGCTAATTTTATATTTCATAAAAAGCTTTCTCCCCAACTTTGAGAATAAACTAGCTCTGTGCCATTTTTTTTATTTCCTCACACACATCAACATTAATAATCAAACCTAGCTCTTTGGGAGGGAAGATTAATATGATCAGAAAACTGCTTGAACCACTTGATGTCTTTTGCTAAACTGGGTACTATTATAATGGAAGCAATTACAGTTACTAACTATCTTATGGTTAAGCTTCACAATAAAAATCTTTACTAGCCAAGGTGAAATACATCACATCTGAAACTGCAAGAAAACTGTTTAGAGGAAATAATTGTGACTGAGTGCCAGCAAGAAATATCTAAAATTATTTAGATGAATATTTGAAGTGTCAAATGGCAATTTGTATAGCAGGGATCATAATATTCAGTGTCCTAGATTTAGACTAGAACAATTAATGCCTCTGTAATTAATACATGTCTAACAGACAGATGTATGAAATAAACACAGAAGGGAAAAGAGAAAAATCCAAACTGGTAGAAGTACCATTCTCCTGAAAAAGGAAGTAAATGTAAAGCCAGTTACCTTTCCACGAGTATTGCTGAAGAACAGCAATGCACAGATTTTCAGCAGCCAAAGACATAAGACCTTGAAAGGCAGCAGCAAGAACATGCAACGTTTCCAGAGACAGGAAAAAGTGAATACCATTAGATTAAAGATAAATGTGGACATTATAGTTTCAATACATTAGTCTATTAATTTTTCTTAATTAATCTGATAAACTGCATAGTAGTCCAGGGCTGAGATTTACAAACATGGATAAATTTTAGAGTCTAGGAGAAACAGCTGTATAGTTTTGGGGTTTTTTGTTTTGTTTTTTAGATATCACAAAGATGAGTCCACCCCAGGACTTCTCACAGCATGTAAAGAGATCCCAAAAGCCCCACTTCCATCTAGGGAATCTCTCTAGCTGGTTACATTGCTGCCCTCACAATATCTGAATGCCTCACACCCATTAATGATTAACTTCCAACAGTCCCACAAGAAGTAAATTGGTATCTTTATGTTATAGATGGGAGTCAAAATTACAGAGAAGCTGAACCCAAAGCAAAAGCCAACCAATAAGAAACAAAGACCTAGATAAATTTAGGAGGTCTAAATACAAGACTGAATGATTCACCTAAAATGTTACTACATATACAACTGTACAAAAATCAGTGGAGCCAAAGTAGTTGCTGCTCCCACCTGCCACACCTCTGTAGAGAGCCAGTCCCTTCACTGAGACAGATGAATGAGTCACAGTCCAAAATTCAGAGCCTTTAGATCACACAGGAATTCTTTTATACAGCAAGGAATTCAGTCCAGTCAAGTCCTTGGGTAATGACTCTGGATCTAGCAGAGACACTGTGAAACATAGGAAGAGACTTTAAAGGACCTCACATACAACCACTAACTCATGACATGAACAAGGCCATACCATTCTGCACCATGCTAAAGACTCATAGGATAGGTTGGGAGCTTGCCACAAGTGAAATTCTCATCTTCAAACCTTTTCTGTTCTACCAGCATGACAACACATTTGTTAGACTGAAAATGAATATTTTTGCATGTGTCTTCCTCTTTTCTATAAAAAGTGTTTTAAGACCCTGATCATACCACAGCTTATTGGTGTGTGTAACTTGACACAAGTCATAAAATTAGGCATATGCTCAAGTCTGAAAAGAACTTAAAAGGAGAGAAGCAAAGAAGCATTTACGACCCATGCAAAACTGCTAGCCAGTGAGCTAAGGAGAAGAAAAGTCAGCTTTAAAATAAATGAAGACATTTCCAATCTTGCAAGAAAATACTATTTCATTAAAGTCCTTAATAAATTCAGATGTAATATCTTGATAAATGTAAACAACCTAAATATTAAACCACATGCTTCATTTAACTCTCAAAGAAGAGAACAAGGATATGTAAAATGTAAATATCAAAATCATCATTTTAACATGCTACTAAACAGCTTAGATTGTTCAAGAACTGAGACTGGGAAACTATACTGAATTACACCAATATAAAATACAAACAGTAAATGCACAATGCGGTTTCCTAACTTATCCTATAGAGTCAAACGGATGGGGATTTCATCATGCATGGCTAAAAACTAAAAAATTTGGCCAAATAAGATAAATATATGAATTTTAAATTATGTTTGAAAACATCAACTTTGTTACAAAAGAAAGGATTTAAAACAGTAGAGTATCAAAACTTTAAATCAGATTAGCAAGATTCACAGAGCATAATCCACATCCAATTGAAAAGTATCTATAATAGGACATCCCTACTCTAGAAGAATTTATCACATCCATCAAATCAGGGCTCCCCTCTGATTGCATTTAATCCATCCTTGGAATGATGGGAGATCTACAAGAAAGTCATACAACTGGAAAAAAGAAAAATTAATTACTGAAGCGGAAAATTAAACCTATATTTCATATTGAAAACATTTACTAACTCTCTTAAAATGGGTAATTGTTAACTTTAATTAAAACATTTCTGTCTAACATACCTCTATTTATGATGGCAGCCATGATATTTTCAAGTAAGAATTTCTGATGTATTTCAGATTTTTTGCAGACTGAATGGCAAAACTCTAGCATAAGTAAACTAGCCTGTCACGCACTTTAAAAACTGTAGGTTTTAATTGTGACTATGTGTATAGCTGTACGTAACTGTTAGTCCAGTAAACAAGCCCAGTTATCTTCAGACCTCTAACTCATCTGAAATACAAAAGCAAGGGTATAGCTGCTCCTTCCTACTTGCCAAGTAGACAGATTGAACTCTTTTCCGTTTAAGATCAAGAATTTCAGAAACAAAGTTAGAATATATTTATTTTTTTAAAAAATCAAGTCTCTCCAATATAGAAGCATTCAATGAGATCTTACTGCTTTTCAGGAGTATAAGGTTTCACATACAGTGCTGAAAAGTTAAAGATTGAAACCTTACACCAGCATTAGAAAGTTTATGTCTCAAATTCCTGGTTTAAGCTCTATTTTACACTTTAAGAGCAAGAATATAGTGGTCGTGATTGTTACAAATCTTACTGGAAAATCTGGATGAATTAGTAAAATATTAGTGGGTAAAATAACAAAATCAATAATAGCTGTAATATAAAATAAGGTATCTTGTAAAAAGAAAATACTCAAATGTTGTTACTTCAGATGGGGAAGAAAAGTCTTGTTAAAAGTAAAGCACAGAAAACTATGAGAAATATCAGAGAACAGAACTCATTTCCAGCGAATAACTTTTTACTGAAAGAAGGCAACTCTTGACAAAGAAAGCCTTCCACAGCCTCAGCTACACAAACGAAGAACTACATTGAAAACTCCTTAATCTGAAGTACCAAATGGAGATGTAAAAGTACCTATGACTTTTATATTCAGGCCTTCAAATGGATTCGTATTTATACCTGGAAAGAAATCAAAATCAACCATTCTAAAAACTTCAAGTTTACCACAGAAGCCTAAACTAGAAAGGCAGAAAAAAAATTTCTGAATTCATGAAATCAGTCTAGCTGACATCACCTAATGAAATACAGAATCTATCCCTATACTTTGGATTTATATTATTTGCAATAACTAAAAAGATTGTTAGATGATTTTTACACAGTAAGTGATCTAAAATAGACCTAAATAAGTATGAAGCGAATATTGTCTACTTCTAATACTTGTAAACATTAACCTATGTTGCAAAAATATTTTTCATCTTTTTGGGGTTACAGTTTTGTCCTTCAGTGAATTAAATACCTATTGTCTTTTATAACTATTCTTTTCTCCTTAACCTGAGCAATTTGTCACAATTCAAGGTTTCATAGGATTGTTGGATGAGAGGCAAACAGGGTCAGATTAATTTAAATAATAAAAAAGAAAGAAAGCAAAAACCCCCACAACTTCAAACCCCAAATTCTGTTCTCCTGAAAAAGCAGAAATGAARCACACACATCTCCCTCTGCAAAGTCCCACAAGTCTACCACCAGTGGTTGCTGCAAAGGAGTTACGTCTGGTCCTTTCTCTTGCCTGGCTGCTTCTCACAAACACTTTGCAACAAGTGCTGTGTTTCATCACCTTGTATTTAATGTGATGCCAAAGTTGGGCAAGTCCTGCTCCATTTGTTCTCCTAACTCTAGCTATGTGCTCCTGCAACTTACCTTGGATCAAGTCTAATGAATTGGTTCGACAAGGTAGGTCAACCTAAAACTAACTCACTGAAGCACTGAATTGCTTTGTTATAGAAACTCAACTCGACTGGCTTATCTATCCTAAAGCCACAAAACCCATTAAATCTGAGGCAAACAAGATGGAGGAAACAAGTGCAAAAGGTAACAGCAAGAGAGATTACCCCTTTTAGCAACAATTTGCAGTTTTACTATGGCAGGTGAAACAGAAGGCTGCTGTCTTAGAAGGCAGTTCCATGATAGCCAAAGTCGATCTAAATTGGAGCTGCTCTTCTACTGACCCTAGCACTGAGGCAATCATGTGGTGCTGCTAAGAGGGTTAAGAAAAAAATGCCTCAAAACAGTTATTAGTTTTCAGGTGCTTTGGCTCTCCATGAAGTGGTTCACTGAGACATCGCATGAGTGGTACTGCAGGCAAAAGAATAACAATAAATTGCAGCAACCACAACTTTGGTTGTCTTAAATCACCATGGATCTGATGCCTTGACCTTGCTTAGCTTTTCCCTTAACTTGCAAACAGGGAAACATCTCATGATTTAGCTGTGCCTTGGACATGAAGCCTGCTGCCTTGGTGCATTACTTCTTTCTTTTTGTTATCACCTGGGATAGACAAATAGGTTTGAGTTAAAAAGAGTGCTAAGTCTGTTCCTGTGTTCTAAGAACACTGAGAATAGATCTTCTTTGGATCAAAGCCAACAGCCATTAGTTTAACAAAATAGCACATACTATCCAGTATATTAACTAGTAATCAGAATATTAGCTCTACCATAGTTCTATGCATAGTAAATTCTACACAGAGAAATAGGTGAAATTCTTTTCAGCTTCACTTGAACCTCTCCAACCTGAAAAGTCTGCAAGAAGAAAGAATTCAACAAGAATAAAAGAACATAACTTAGGAATGAGATTTGTCCAGACAAGACAAACTTTAAGGGGGTGACTATAAAAGACAGAGCGAGCTGTCACTCATTTCACTACAGTTGAAATGAGAAGGTCCTGCTCCTTCCTCTTCCCTGTTTACCCTCATCCCTGCTCCTGCCTGAATACCTTCATCACTTACCTTGCATTGACACAGAAGTTCACCAGACACCTCTGTGGGCAGGAAAGGAGGGGAGAAAGAACAGAACTCACCCTTTCAGCAGAATTAAGCTTTACCATACAAAGTCTACTTTGCTATGCCTTTAGAAGACTGTATTCTCAAAAAACAAGCTTTATAGCAGAACAGAAACAAATAAAAAACCAATGCTTAAGTTTTGAAATAAACGTAGAGAAACATTCCATTGTAAACTATCTTTCCACACAGAAGAAGCCACTTTCTATTCACTTTACATCTTTGCAAAGTAATCAGATCAAATCGTATTGCCATCTGAGAAAACATTCCTTAATGTCCTAAGCAGATCTCATGAAAAATTCAGTTATTTTGTAACAGGAAACAGGGGAATGGTAATGGGCTTATTTGGGATACAAAGAAGATGGATCCCCTAGTGTAAAGAAAAAAGGGTTAAATGCTGCTTAGATATAGACAGTCAGTATAACTAGATATTTCTAGTGTAATAGAGCTGTATGAACAGATACTTCACGGCTTTCATACCCAGGAAAAATAAATCTATACACTGATTCTAAATGTTGGAGGTTAAGGCAACGAAAACAAATCAACAAATTATCATCTGAGGCTACTGACTTCTTAAGCAAGTGAAAACATTTTCTTAGATATAACATACCCTAAATACATTAAATAAAAATTTGCATGTAATTTGTATTAAATAAATGCAGTGTTCAGAACATTTTTCACAGCATATTCTTGGGTTTACTCCAACTCTTCTCCCCAACTTTGCCCATGCAACCTTAAACACAACAGAAACATATAAAAAAGCTTTGACAGTATGCAAAATAGAACTAATGTCTTTAAAGACGTAGTCCTGAAAACTCTACTCTGTAAACCCCAATGATGCTGATGACGAGTAATAAACAGCCATAAATCATCCACAGATAACTGATAACCTCCCTTAAAGAGGAGCTCCTGCCTGAAATTACACAGTATCTTGTGCCGGTACCATTTCCAATTTCTAGTGTAGAAAGAAATGAGTTTTTGATCTCAGAGTGGAGTTCTACCATTCTACATCCTCTCGTATTGCAGCTGAGCAATCTGCAATGCCGCTACAGTGCTTTGTTCCTGTAAGCACTGTGTGGTACCCTTGACCCTGAAAAAAAATGTCTTTATTAGTGAAGAATGAAAACCTAGAATATTTTTGTCTTTAAAAATATTCTAAAGATTGAGCTTCCCTGCAGCTAAGTTGCTTGCAGATGCAGATTACTCATATTAAAAGTATAAATAGGCCATTGGGAGGAGGTCAGAAAACTACAAATGCAAGCACTGTGGGGTATGTTTTGTTGTTGTTGGTGGTGTTATTGTTTTTAACAGAATGGTTTTGCATCAGAAAATACATTTTCCTAAAACAGAATAGTGCTTTGATGTTTTGGTGGAAAAAAGTTGAAATTACCAATTTTCATAATTCTCGTGATTTTATGATTCCATAAAGACAATCTATATTCAATGCATTCTTTCCATTAATTTCTTTTCCTTCTGCATTAAAGTACAGCTTTAAATCTATTTATATGCATAATATGTAATATGTAGTTATTGTCTTATATACTTATTCAAAATGTCTCAGTATTATTAAAAAGAAAATACATTTGGAATTTCCATTCAGTAAGAATTTCAATTTCTTGTTAGTACCACTCATTTTATAAATTTGTGTTCTTTCAAGAACTACAGACTTCAAAAAAAATTTTTTTTTTTTTTTTAATATACACACACACACACACACACACACACAGAGACAGAGGAAGGAATATGGGATACAGGTATCCGGAAGTTCTGCTTTGGCCATTCTTTTTGATATCCATATGCCAAACAGGTCAGACATGAAACAACTTTATTCATATGGTCTACATGTGTTTCAAGTTTACCTATAAAAAATTAGATGCTTAGCTACAGGTTATTAAAAACCAGTAAGACTTCCAAAGTCTACTCCTATTTTAAAGAGCTCTCAACATGCTAGCTCTAGTTCTGTTCATATTGGAACCGCTGAAGTTCATAAAGTTTCAGAGTTCTATAAATATCTAAAGAAGCAGGGCCTGCAAATAAAGGGGGGGGGGGGGGGGGGGGAAAAAAAAAAAAAAAAAAAAAAGAGGAGGACAGTGGAGAGAAATACATTGAAAAACATATCAATATTGTATAAATCGCTATTTTTAGCTATCCTATTATTTCAGATTTCTTGTATTACATTTAAAAATCATTCCTGAGAAGAGATGTCTCGACTCTTATGACACATATTTAACAAAATCTATTCACGGAAATCCTCCATCTGTTCTGAAATGAATAAGAATGTTATTATAACTGTTTTAGATCTATATGGAGACAGATGACAGACCAACTGCTGTAATGGAATTTTTAATGAAATATGCACGTTTCTGGCTGATTGGGCATACTACTGTGATCTATGGATTAGCTGTTTGAAAGAGATGAAAATTCCTTAGGTCTGTTTTTACCTTCTAGCTAGAATTATCCTATTCTGTACTGACATGTAAATGTTTACATTCAGAAAAGTCATATGTTGTTAGCGGTAGATGTACTTTGTTTCAGAAATGCTTTGTCTCTTCTGTAAGACAGAGAGGAGTCTAAATTGATAGAAGACTTAAGAACAGATAATCTGTCCCTAAAAATATACTCTAAGCTTAGAGTAGACTTCTGATATCATCTGATATTTTATTCTATACCTCACCCAACTATTAACTTAAATATCCTTACACATTGGAATCACAAATACAATCTCTAGATTAGAAAAATAGGGCCTGATCTTCAAAAGAACTCCAGCTTCGGTACCTAAATGGCAAGATTTTGAGGAGTATTTAGTATTCTGCAGTTTACATGAAACAGAAAATTAACTCCTCAAAATCTTGCTACTTAAGTCAGCATTTTCTTTCACAGAACAACCTTTAAAACTCTGATCTCCAGGCCTAAACCTTTTTCAAAGATTAAAGCAGAAAAATGAAAACACAAGTACTCAACTGTGAATTGCTTCATCTTCTAATATTTGTTTAAATATTGATAAGAGGGTGTGTAGAAGAGGGGGTGGGGAGTGGAGAAGGCCTAGAAGGCATTCTTTCCTGAACTTTTGCAGTTTCCAAACTGAGTTGTGCCAAACAACCAGCAGCATACCCATGGCTAAGACAATTTGGATCAGAAATGAATCAGACATCAGAGTTCAAAATGTGTTCTCTTTGTTCTTTTTTCCCTTTACAAAAAAAATCACCGTATTTTTAAGAACACACAGTTAAGATCACAGAACAGCAAAGTTCTTATTTCAAATATTTCTTTTCACTCTAAGTTATTTAGTCTTTTAAAACACAAAACCTTTTAACTAAATGGCTATACTTCCTTAATATTTAGATCATTTTGCAACTGAGAAGACTTTGGTTTGGCATCTCAACTGGTGTTGACCATATAGACCCATTTGGGTCACTAGAAGAACCTCATTTCACATCAACTAACATGTTGCTGCATCATATACATGTAAGCCCTGGTCACGCAAACACCTATTCATATACTTAATTCCAACACACGGAGAGTTCCATTGAAACCACTTAGTCACCTAACATCATAGCATGGACAGACATTCAGTATAAGCCAAAAAAAGTAACCGAGTTTTTGCTATCCTGTCTATATTAAAGATATAACTGACTCCGATTTCACAAACCATAGACGGACAAGTGTATGTTTAGGACTAATTCCATGCATTATATTTTTGCTACTTAATTCTGAGAAAAACAATTAATTCACATCTCATGTTATTTTAGCCATCTATGTTTCTATAGCATTCTGTCATTCCTGCACACACACCAATTAGCTAATTTACCCGCTGTTGGAAACCTTGTTAGGAATATTAGGCTAGTCTGGCCCCAATAAGGTCAACAGCAAAATTCCCATTAATTGGATAGAATCTCATCCACTGTCTCATAAGCTCTGAAAGAAGTTGCCATCCTTGTAAAAGCAAAAATTAAGATTTGCCCATTCCTCGATCAACACAGCTTATAGCTTATGGTTTACCACACTGGAAAACCTCTGTGGCTTGGAGCTGACATACATCTGCTTCTGTACATGGCATCTTCCAGCACAGACAGGAGAGAGCTGGGAGCAGTAGCATCTTAGGATGCAGACAGATTTACCTGAACTTCACAGACCGACCCATAACATATAAGCTAACATCCCCTCAGAATGTACACAATGAACAGGATTAATTTAGAACACATTAACAACAATGTACAGCTAAGGTTACCTCCACACTTCCTTTCTGAAAGCTTTTACAAAACTTTAAGCTTAAGTATTCTAGGCCTTCTCCCTGTCTTAAATAAAAACAATTGGAAGGGAAGAAAAAATTATCTATTGGCTTTCAAACAAAGAAAAAATAAGGTAACTTCACATCCTTAAAACAGATAGCGGTAGTAGAAATTGCCAATAAAATTCTCAACTTCACAAAAATAACTGAGCCTTTGCCTTCTTGATCAATATTGTCATTTTTGGTCATTTTTGGTCTCAGGAACATACAGCAGTCTTCTGACTCTTAAGCAGCTACAAACTACTAAGAGGCCGAGGCCCCTTTCAAAACCTTTGACATGGGAGCCATTCCATTGGTTTCACTGAATTTGTTCCTATGACAGACTGTTAAGACCAAGTCTCATGTAAGGTGCTTATGCCTGTCCAAGGAACGTGCAACAATAACATTTGTTCCTGCCTCTGCACACTTTTGTATTAGTGTATGTATAATATCAATCTGTCCCACTTTTAAAAAGCTACAGACATCATGCAACCCTTACAGCTGTAACCTTGTATAACTCTTAGAGCTGTAAGCTTTAACAACAGCAGAATTTACTCTGATGTAAAACACAATGTTATCACACTTGCAGTTGTGTGACTTTTAATGCAAGCCTGCTTTTTCTGAATTCCAAATTCACAGCCTGACTGCTTGTGCTCAAATGTCAGAGGGCAATTTTCTTCAAGTGTAAGCCTTGAGCTCCGTCTTCCCATTCAAGCATCTGCTGTCCCAGTGAGCTCCATTTTCATTTATTACTTTCCAGAAAAAACAATGAGGCTCTTCTTGAGAGGTTACTTAGCTTATCCCTCAGCTTCAAGGCAGAATTAACTGTATTTAAACCATTTCTAATAGATGTTTGTCTAACCCGTTCTTGAATATCACCACTAGTGGAGATTGCAGTGCCTCCCCAGGCATTCTGTTCTAATAATTCATTATTCAACCCTTTAAAAGTTTTTCCTAATGTCTAATGTAAATGTTCACTGCTGTAATTTAAGCTCATTACTTCTTGCATTCTTCATAGGAGACCTAGAGAAAATTTACTTTCTTCATCTTTTACACTTTTGAACTCTTACCACAACAGATCTGTTTTGTACAGAGTTATCAACCCCAATTTTATCATCTAAGAAAAAGTGAACACAATTTTAGATAAGAAAACATAGCAAGACTAATATATTTAGAAAAAAAAAGTAGATCCCATTTTGGACCTACTATCTTTATATCTATGATCATATACAGTAAAACATTTTAACAATGGTCATTTATCATGTTCCTCAAGAGAACCAATAAAATGCAATGAATACACATCCTCTGATGTTGCACAGATACAAAATGTATAGTTTGTTTACAAACTAATATTACTGAATGTAAAATGAAGCAACGTTTTAAAAAAATATATTGGTAAAGGTCCAAAGTTTACATTTTCTAAAATATTAAGTTCATGTTTTATTTACAGACCAGCTTTCAAACAATTATTGGCATTTTAAGATAACTGCTTAACCTGATGAGTACATGAATAAAATGAAGCTGTAAAAAAACCCAACCAAACAAAAAAACAGTAATCAAATTTCCATATAACAGTTCCAAAAATGCTATTTTCAATTTCTATTTAGAAAAGCAAGATGTGATCTACCACACAGTAACTTACCAGGAACTGGTCTAACACTTTCATATGCTATAAGTATCGCAAATGACCAATGTTATCCAACCACGTGCCCAAGAGTGCGTTTTTTTTCCCCATTCCAACTTCAAATGAAGTTTTGACAACAGTTGTAGTATTTACAAATTTAAAATAAAGGCTCAATATCCCTTTGGATTACATTACCACTGTTACTGTGTCTTCTCTTGTTGACTACACGTAGCAGACTGCAATCCAAAGACCATGTATTTTGTTGACTCTGTGAGTTAACAGTTAAATTAGCATCTACCCCAGCTTGTCTGAAAAAAGAAACAGGCAACTCTAAGTAACAGACTATTAGTGAACACTGATTCTGGATCAATTATGACTGAAATCACTCACTGAAGTCTCCCTCTTGCTGAGAGGTGGTGTGTCAGAAGGCGGAAGCTTTTAAACTTGAACGGGACCTATTAGCTGGTATGACCAGCCATGACACAAAACCCAGCCTGAACACTGCAGGCAGGTATGCGATAGCCCGTGGCTGTGCTCTGCAGCTCCGCAGGTCTGGCAGTGACACCCAGTCACTTGCCAGTGCAGCTAATCCTCCCGTGCTGCCAGAAACACTTCTTTGCCTTAACTGTGCTAGGTCAGGTGAACTGAAAGCTGCATAATAAAAACTACAGCCTCAGGCTGTATTAGCTTTAACTAATTTCTACTGGGTCCGAGTAAGGAAAGTATCTCCTTCTCCATGCTGCACCTTTTTTCCTTTGTGGCTCTGTCCCATCTCCAGGGGGCTGCATAAGAGTGAACATAGCAACAAATGAGGCAGACTCTCTTCCCCACAGAAGGGATTGGTGAATGCCACAACCCTTCTGCTTTGCCAGCCAGACCACTGTGAATAATGCAGTTTTTTCAGGAAAGCAAGTATTTCATTAAACTTGCCACCTCGATTAAAATAAGAGGATATCTGAGGGAATGGAACAAGAAGCAATTTCATTTTGATCACTGTGCCCCCTTACACTCTGTTGTACCAACATCTAGCACCTACATTAGGTGAAAAAAGGAGGAATTAAAAAGCTTAGGGAATCAATGTCTGTTTCTCAAAAACTGTAGGTATAACACTTTCAAAATTATGAAAAACAAGTATTTCCTTTCCATGGTTGTTATTTTCCGAGATCTCAGYGTTTTTAAACATAACTCACTGATTTCGATGTCTACATCGTATGCAGTATTCCATACTGGATGAAACAAAACATCAGCCGGTGATGATCCCAGTTTTATAGAGAACTTGATCATATTCTCAAATTAAATCAGGTATTAGTGCATTATACTGCTAATGACAACAAAACTATTTCGTATTCTAAGAATACCCATCTCTGAAATGTTTTAAAATACCTAACCAAGCAATGCTATGTGTTCCTATGTAGCATTCAAATCCTCTAAAAATATGTTTTCTTGAAAAGATAGTTCTCAGTCTAAACATATACCAACAATAGATTTTGTTCAATTTAATTTCTTATATTATTTCTGATAAAGTTTCTGCTTTAGTTTTTAACTACAAGCTATAGTTTCTAATTGCTGCTCTGCTTCAGCAGCCATAGCTGCTGCCTGTAACTGTTCTGTTTCACTCTGGATGGAATTGGCTGTAGTAACTTGTTTTCTTTCACTGTGCATATTGTTCTCATGCCTTTTTAGATCAGATGCTTTAGCAAACGCTTTAGTGCAGGAACTGCAGACAAAAGGTTTCTCTCCTCGGTGTCTTCTTTCATGGTCTTTGAGGTGGGACTTGTGCTTGAAAGCTTTATCACACATATGGCATGCAAATGGCCTCTCATTACTGTGAACTCTTTCATGCTTTTTTAGATCTGGTGCACGAATAAAAGACTTTCCACATACCTCGCAACTGTAAGGCTTGTAACCTGTGTGTATTTTCAGGTGCTCTTTCAAATGAGCTTGTGTGGTAAAGCCCTTTGTACACATTTCACAAACAAATGGTCTATCAGCGGTGTGTAGCTTTTCATGTTTTCTCAATCGCGCTTCATCAGAAAAGGTCTTACCACAAGCCTGACATACAATGTGTTCCCTGTGACCGTAAAGCAAATACTCAAATTTCATATCCCCAGCTGCTGTGGTCCAGCCTGGTGTCTGCTCATCTTTCACTTCACTTATGCCATCATTAAAAGTCAAAGCCTGAGGGGTCTGAGATCCTAAGTCTTTTGATTCAGTTGTTTCCATAGGCTCTACTTCTTGGCCATAGCAGTTTACTTTTCGGACCTCTTCGCTTCCCAACTCTTTCAGAATAGCCTCTTGCACTCTCAGGGTAGTGGTAGGTGATTTTCCATCTTCCTGACTTGGGGGAGTTCCTTCCACCGTCACATCTGATGGACTATCATCATGATCTCCAATTTCTTCCACCTCATCATCTTGGGTATCATTAGGTTCCCCCATAGGACGGTTTATTTTTAGACAGTACTTGCTCTTGGACTGTGTGTTTTCTTCAGGACTAGATACATCACGTTTTTGAGAGCAGAGTTTATCCAGAAATCGAATACCAAGAATCTGGCCCGAAGACATCATCAAATTTACATCCTCTTTCTTAACAGAAATCTTTGCAGTATACATGTAATTGAGAACTTCCTCAAAAATATCAGAACGAAGAAAATCTATTTCTATTACTGATGAACTATCAACTTCCAGTTTTTTGAAAAGCTTTTTGAAGTAGGTACTGCAGGCAGCAAGCACGCACCTATGTGCTCTGAATTTAACATCTTCAACCACGATAGCTATGTCACAAAATTCTCCCTCCAAACGTTGTTCATTTAATGTTTTCAGGAACACAGTTTTGTGATCGTCGTCATTGTATTTAATGGTTTCAGACATGCTGATGAAAAACTCCTGTAAAATAACAAGGGAAAGTTTTGTGATTTTTGTAAAGTAGTCTAAGTCATAAAATCCCAACAGCTGATGTCATTTACAAACTAAAAGAATTGCCAAATGATTTTTTTTTTTTTTGCTTAATATGACTTTCAGATTATAAAAGTATTACTCTTAAACTTAATTTTAAAACTGTGAATACATAAAGGTCTTTCCCTAGGTTATACACTTTACAGGACACATAGTGATTTATAAAGGATAATTTTTTGTATCAACATATTAATTTATTCAAATATTTACTGATTCAGTTATCCAAAACTGGAAACTTTCTCTGTGAAGTTGCAATTCCCAGTAAATGTATGATTCAACTGCAGTAGAAATCATTCTTATAGCTAAAGGAAATGCTAATACTRAAAAAAGTACAAGAAACACTCTAAATGTGTCAGCATAACCAACTAAATGTGAAATATCAAGTATAAGCCTTACCATGAACAATGCAGGAAATTTTCTGAACAAATGATTATTAAATATTTGACAGATGATTAACCCTTACAATGGGTCACCTTCAGCCTGAAAGACAGGAAGATAATAACATTTAAAGAAATTATAAATTCTATTCCAAAAATTGTTTTAACTTTGTATGTTAAAACACAGCATTTTCAATTATTCAAAATTACACAAAATGCACTGTTAAAATACCCAGTTATTTTGACTGGTTCTACAGATGACTGCATAAATTGATCTGATAGCGCTGTTGTCATAAACCCTGTGTTTACTTTCCTCTGGCTACTTCACTTCCCTGACTCCACTTTCCTGCTACTTACTTTGCACTACATCTAAAAGTCTGAAAAGCCTCTACAGGAATCAACAGCGTTAACCCAGTAACCAACCCATCAAAAAGGCGATTAGTCTTCTGCTGAATTAGTGCGCTGAGCAAGCCTAGCGGAGGCCGGGTCTGGCAAGCAGAGCAAGCATCCCAAAGGACGGCAGACTGGGCTGTGGATGGATGCGCATCCAGGACTAGGGAAAGAGACACCAAGGATACCAGATCTCCAGATAATGGAGATACTTGAACAGCAGAAGGATAATGCAAAATGCAGAATTTAAATTATTCAATCCCAATCTCCCACAGGCATCTAATTGTGACAGAAAAAGGAAATGCAGCGGAGAGGAGGGAAATCTAATATTTGGTTCAGAACAAATCCTCCAACACCTGGCACAGAGCTACTGGGAACTCCTTTCCTAAATTCTAATTTATCCTTGACCATATACAAAACGGAAGCAGGTGACAGGCGTATGGTACGGGAACACTTGGCTCCCTACAAATACCTTTGCAGGTGTGGCATCTCAGCATATAGTGCCACTGGCTACAAAAAAACTGAGGAAAGGCAAAATTCTTTTCTTAGTCCTACACAATCAGATGTTAAGATAGCCAGCTAGGAAGCGCATAAATATTTGAAATACACAAAAGAAAACAAACCCAAGAAACTCTGTGTGTAYTTTTCTGGGCTGTCTGGCTCTACTGTCCCAGGAAAATGTATCAATCCAGCACCGAAGAGGGCAGGACAAACAACTATTTCAACAGGATGCCTTTAGAGTTCTTTGCAAGCTGGGGAAAACGCTGCTTTCTTTTAAGCAAACAGCAAAGCGTCACTGCTAACAGTCTAGCAGCAGTCCCACCCTGTTTTGTTAAACAATATGCAATTTTGCTGCAATTGTTGAGACTTACTAAGCGAGAACCTTATATATATTCTCCTTCTTCTTATAGGAGAAGTAATCGGCTGAAAACAGTGTTGCTGAGTACACAGGGGTGTGTAATTGGTGAAAGAAACAAAGTTACTACTCTGCGAGTGGAGCACGGTAGGCACTTGACCAGGGTACCTTCAGCACTGAGTCAAGGCACAAGGAAACTCCCATTGCCGCTGGGTTACTTATTCCAGGGGGTAATTCTAACTATTCCTACACACACACACACTTTTTACACTGCCGTTACCACCACAGGAACGGGGGGGGGAATATGTCTGGGGTTGTAACTGTTCGTGCAGCTCCTGCCGCCGCCATCCGAGTCACGCTCGGTGCTCGCCACGTTAGCTCTCACGGCTCTGAAGGCGCACTGGCGCCGCCCTGACTGCCGTGCCCGTGACCGCAAAGGCAGCCAGGCGCACGCCTGCTCCATGCACCCGCCGGCGAGGACGCGGCGCAGGCGGGTTCCCGGCGGGGCCCAACCCTGCCGGGCCGCCGCGGCCCGCTCGCCGCCGCCGCCA
>JAYKAV010003454.1:1614319-1633756 GCA_035582835.1 Phoebastria nigripes
GCGGGAGCGCGAGGCGGCAGCGGGGCGCTGCGCTCGGGGCCTGCGCCCGCCGCGCCGCTGTCGCGGCTCCGAAGGGAGCGGTGGAGGCCCCGCGCGGCTGCCGGCTCTTCAGGGCCCCGCGGCCCGGGGCTGGGCGGGGTGGGTAATTTAGGCGGGATTTTTAAAAAGCAGTTATCTGGCGAGTGTGCGTTGGCCGGCGCCCCCCGGCGCCCCCCGGCTGCGGGGTAACTGCCGTGCTATTGCACGGGTCTGTGGTTAAAGGCTGGGGGTGCGTTTCTGCCCCTCGGCGTCTGCGGTGTCCTCTGCGTGTCACAGAGAGGGAAACGCGGCTGCCTCCCAAAATCCGCTGTACGCGATCGCTTACTTTCCGTTGTTTAAACATCTAGGGGGTTGAATTTTAGGGAAATAACACGATCRCTAGAAAGAAATAGAAGCTATTATTGCACTCCTCATCTTCCACCTCCGATTTTTCTTTTCAAAAACAGTTCGAGATGCTAGCCTCATGGYACTGCCTTCAGTGAAATAATTTGTGGATAAATAAAACTTGAAAATGTTGCTGTTAGTGTAAAATGCAGCAGTTCTGCTAGAAAAAAATGAAGTCTCAGTATAGTAACTACTTGTGTTGAGAATTACAGCGATATAAACAAGTTACTGGAACAGTGGAATCATCCTCTGGGAGCAACATAGAAAATTTTTTCATCAGGTTAATAACTGCTGCCCCTTCCTGAGTCATCTCTCTGATGTTTTTGTATGATGCACTAATATATGTAGTGAATTGCTCTCCAGCAGGATCACTCTATCTTTTTAAAATTATTAATTAAAAGATTTTATTTTTTCTACCCACTTTCAGATATAATGAAATGAAGTCCATATTTTGCCTGGATAGTCAAAACTGCCAGGCTTGCTTCTGTAGTGACATGGGTGATTTGCATTCAGAAGGCAGAACTAACTGTCTTAAATCTTTAAGTGTTTCTGAATGCTGTACAAGAATTCCCTCCAGTGTGGAAGGAGCTTCCCCTTTATGATTTCATGACACGCCGTTTCTTTCTTCAACAGCGCCTCAGACACTCCTGTGATACCCTTATTAGTCTTGAGAAACATGTAACTGCCGAGTTTACCATGCCGACCAGCAAATTACGCCTCTTCATGTTGTTACGCTCTATTTCTGCTCTATCTGTACAGCGCCTGGCACAGTATGGATATGCTTAATACCTAGGGCCAGGTTCTGCTGTAATGCAAGTAGTCAGAATTAAACTCCTGGTGGAGAAAAGCATGGTACCACAGAAAAGGCATGGCTATCGKTTTTTTCTCTCTGCTTTTCTGTGCTGTAGGCTACTTCTGAATGTGTACTGCATGTTTCAAATTGTATCGTTAGTAGCTCTCACTGAGATACTAAAATAGAGGAAGAGTATGTTCAATATCCAGACGTGTTAACTATGAATTGTGGAGAATGAAAAATAAAGGATTGCTACTGCCTAACTGTGTCATATTTTTCATTACATATGACGTCCCAGGTATTTGCCTTGTGGTCTGAAGTTGGCAGTGCTGTTTGGTGAGCTTGCAAACTGAGAGAAAGACTTCCTCGTTTCTGTGCAGAAGTGCTGGAACACTGCCAGATTGTAAATGCTATAGATAATATTATAAAGCATGTACAGTGAGCAGCAGGAGTAAAGGTTGTTAAAATTTAGCAGTACCAGGTAACAGTAATAAAATTGCAGGTGCAGTTCAAGCAGCTGCTAATAAGTGGCTTATTTAAACTACTGCATGTGAGGCAATTACGCATTTCCCCGTGACTACTTTTGCTGAGTGATTGAAGTGGGCAAGAAACAGAAACCAGTGTCACATGGGAATCCAAGTTTCTGGTGAAACCTGCTTGTCTAAAGTGCACCTGTGAACATGTACCCTATACATGGCATGAACAGCCTATGCTGAAAAGTAACGGAGGAGCCTACAAGTCATCTCAAGTGCTGGTGTGTGGAAAGCACAGGTAGAACAGCTGCATGTATAAAACTGAAGCATGATAACAGGTCTGAATCTGGGCATGTTGCACTACATCTTAGAAATAAAAGACAAAAGGTAAAGGTCACAGAAATTTTCACTGAAAAGACCTGGGATTGGAAATATGTACTATTGAAGGTGAGCGTAAGAATGAGAAAACACATCTCCACTAGCATGTCTGTGGGCTAATATATGTAGTCATGTCAGCTGCCAAAAGCAAGTATTTTTTCAATCTACTGGAAAATACCCTTCTGCAGAAAAAGCGTAACCAGGAGGAAAAAAATGTCCTGATCGTGCATCTGACTGAAACACTCTTCCTATGAAACTACCCTGTACCCAGCTCACACAGATGAACATTCGGGCTTTGAAGTAGTTTTGCTGTTACCTGATGGGTCAGACTGTAGATACCGGAACTGTTGAACCAACAGGCTGTTTCCAGACTGTTTGGATTGCAGGGATATCTGTAGGGAAAAGGAGCCCTTTGTAGGATGCGCTGGTTTATTCAGAAAATTGTAACAGGAGTGAAGAATGACAAGTGCCACTTTCTGCAACCATGTGTGAGGCACGGGAGATGGCATGCAGGAAAGGCTGAAGGTTTGCATCTAACGTGTTCTAAGTGGCAACTGGTTTTAAAATGTATATTAAGTATCGTTGGGTTCTTGTGTGTTTGTGACAGGTTTATAAAGTCTGTATGAGTTACAAGCGGTGATACGAACATCACAATATTATGGCCAGTTTTCATGTATTCAAATTGTATCTTGGTCTTGCAGAAACGGTCATCATACAAGGACATCGATTTTCCCTATTCACTTTTCATGGGTTGGATTTCTCGTCAGGCAGAGCGGGCAAAAGAAAGCGAAGATGCAAAATGTCCAATATTTGTGAAGGGGAGTCGCAAAGCCTGTTAGTGTATTCCCATGTGTCAGCAAGGATGGTCTACGTAAGCCTCCAGAGAGTRTAAGTGAATGCGCTAGGACAGAGGAGGAAAGTCAGGGAGCAGATGCTCCTTGCAGTGTGTGTTTCCCATGGCAACCTGGCAAATTTCCCAGCAGAAATTTGTGTGTGAGTTAGTCATGTTTTTGCATCACTTACTCACTTCTGTATTTTCAAGTATCCCCACCAGAGAGGGGATAGTAGAGACAAATGAGGAGGAACAGAGCAAAGGTGGTGGAGGTTGGCGGCACAACCCCTGGCTAAGCTGTACGAACAGAAAGAGATGGTGAGAGGCCATCTCGCCACCTGAATGATTGAACAGCACTCATAGTTTGCACCTGTGCCAGAAGGGACACAAGTCCGCTCTAGAGACCCTGATCTCTAAAATCTTATTTAGTAGTATTGTATTCTAAGTAGAAGAGCACCTCAATTGCATACTTTTCTTTCCAATTAATTCTAGTACAYCTTGTGACGTGTTAATCTACAGTCATGTATGATATGTATTTATCAAAAGGTGTGGTAGGTAGAGATGTGGCCCTGTGAACACAGCAGTTCACGCTCTGTGGCACTCCATATTCTTTTGTTTTTAAGCAAAATAGTCAGGTCTAGCTGTAACTTGCATAATTTTACACACCTTATTACTGTCCTTGTTGGACTGTCTCTCTGCCTTCCTCTGTCTCTCTCTGTCTTCCCCCTCCCACCCCTTTTTTTTTGGTATATTTCTTCATGTTTTGGGGTTTGCACTCCATTTCTTTAGTCATTTTCTCTATTTCTTTCCTATATCCCCACCATCCTCTCATTTTTCCTTTTCTTTCCCCTCTTTCACTGTCAGTTAACCTTACTCTAGGCCCACTTCTTGGCTCTGCATGGCATGCTTGTTTGATTCAAACCATATGGACAGTGAGTGAAGAAAGATGGATGCCACTTTTCAACATCAAGTGCCAGAGGAATATCATGAAAACTTCACTTTCTCTTCCTCTCCTGCAGTGTTCTCTCTGTGTTTCCTTACTCTTGTGTCATTATCTTCCTGCCTTATTCAGTTGTAATCCTGTACTCTGCTGCTGAAGCTAAGAAGTGCTACAGGTAGAGGCTTTAGTGAGCAGCAATGTGTACTGTCATCCACACCACCCGATGGAAAGGGGACACTGAGCAAACGTGAGAGGTCCCAGAGAAGAAAGAAAGAGTGCTACATATGTTTGGATCCTTCATCCTAGGTAAAGAAGGTATCAAACGAACAAAAGCCTAAAATTACACATTCAGTCTTAACCTGGATATTTCTTGACTTTTATGTGTGTAATACACATTATAGGAGGAATAGAAGCCATTTTGGTGAATTAGTTAGTTAATACTCACTAGGCAAGAGCTGTTTCTGCGCTCAATTCCGGTTTGTATTGCAGACCTGCTAACGTTATGAACACACTCCTAAGAAACAACTGGTTGACAAGAGTATAACAGCTTCCTCATGCCTGATCTATCAAAAAGAACAGATTTCTCATTCACAGGTCAGGTATATTTTTGATTTACAGAGCACTTACACCATCTGGTTCTGTAAGACTAGCACAGTGATTTCRGTTTCAGCCATGTTTCTTGTTCAAGGCAGAGTCTTTCAGTATGCAGTTCATAGAGGAGACTGCCATGCTGTGAACTATTTACGTGATGTCCAGTTTGTTTGTTTAAGTAGGGCAGACAAATTYTTTTGGATGAATGATCTGCTGGTGTGATAGTGGGCAGAGCAGAACAATTTAACTCTTCTTTGAGGTGGAGTTGTGGTTACCAAGTGTATTGGGTTTGCATGGCAAGGTTTTGGTAGTGGGGGGGACTACAGGGGTGGCTTCTGTGAGARGCTGCTAGAAGCTTCCCCCATGTCCGATAGAGCCAATGCCAGCCAGCTCCAAGACGGACCCACCGCTGGCCAAGGCCAAGCCCATCAGCGACGGTGGTAGCACCTCTGGGATAACATATTTAAGAAGGTGCAAAAAAACCCTGCAGAACTGCAGCCAAAGAGAGGAGTGAGAATGTGTGAGAGAAAGAACTCCGCAGACACCAAGCTCGGTGAAGAAGGAGGGGGAGGAGGTGTTCCAGGCACCGGAGCAGAGATTCCCCTGGAGCCCGTGGTGAAGACCACGGTGAGGCAGGCTGTCCCCCTGCAGCCCATGGAGGTCCACAGTGGAGCAGATATCCACCTGCAGCCCATGGAGGACCCCACGCTGGAGCAAGTGGATGCCCAAAGGAGGCTGTGACCCTGTGGGAAGCCCACGCAGGAGCAGGCTCCCAGCAGGACGTGTGGCCCCGTGGAGAGAGGAGCCCATGCTGGAGCAGGTTTGCTGGCAGGACTTGTGACCCCGTGGGGGACCCACGCTGGAGCAGTCTGTTCCTGAAGGACTGCACCCTGTGGAAGGGACCCACGCTGGAGCAGTTCATGAAGAACTGCAGCCCGTGGGAAGGACTCACGTTGGAGAAGCTTGTGGAGGGCTGTCTCCCGTGGGAGGGACCCCATGCTGGAGCAGGGGAAGAGTGTGAGGAGTCCTCCCCCTGAGGAGGAAGGAGCGGCAGGGATAACGTGTGATGAACTGACCGCAGTCCCCATTCCCCGTCCCTCTGCGCTGCTGGAGGGGAGGAGGTAGAGAAATTGGGAGTGAAGTTGAGCCTGGGAAGAAGGGAGGGGTGGGGGGAAGGTGTTTTATTGATTTGGTTTTATTTCTCATTATCCTACTCTGATTTGATTGGTAATAAATTAAACTGATTTTCCCTGAGTGGAGTCTCTTTTGCCCATGACAGTAATTGCTGAGTGATCTCTCCCTGTCCTTATCTTGACCCACGAGCCTTTCATTATATTTTCTCTCCCCTGTCCAGGTGAGGGAGGGAGTGATAGAGCAGCTTTGGTGGGCACCTGACATCCAGCCAGGGTCAACCCACCACACCAAGTTATCATGGATCTTGTCATGGCTATGTGAAGCTAATTTTTATTCAAATGTGAATTTCTGGACATGGCATTTTCTGAAAGAAGCCAAGCTTGCCAAATGTAAACAAGTATTGTTTACTATGATGTATTTGTTTTGTCAAAAAACCCAAGCCTTTTACTTGTGTTTGTTTATTGGAAACTGTCCCTCACAATTATGGATAGGCTATAATTGAAAAATCAGTTGTCTCACAGCTACAGCCCTCATTCTTTGTCAACCTCATGTTTTGTTATTCCTGAAAGTTAGACATTTATTGTTTACAGAAAGAAGAATTTGTTAAATTCTCCATTGCTATTTTTGTTATTTAATGCTCTATAAATAAACTAAAAGCAATATCTAATTTGATAGTTTCACATCAGTCAGCTACACAGGGTACAACAACAGAAGGAAATGGAGCCTTGTCCACACTACACAAAATGCTTAAAATTCTGTAGCTGAGACTGAATGACCAGGATTCCTGCATTAATAAACCTCTCACAAAATGCCATCAGTAGAGAGGAATCAAGCCCCTTAGTAGACACCTTGCCTGCTTCTAGGTGATACAGCTGCTTTCTTCACTAATTGGTTGCAGATGTTTATTTGCAGATGTTTTTCTAAGCAGTTGAGCGTATTTTGGCAATCATATGCTTAAAGAGAGGTGGAGAGCTTCGTACAACGAACAAGCTGTGTGGCTCTGTGTGTGACATTTTATTTAAAGGTGATGGGGTTTTCTGCACATTTGCTAATAACCATGAACTTTCGCTCTTCAAAAAGTTCAAATTTTAGAATGGAGAGCACTTTCACTGACTATTCTAGTTTGCACATTTCAAGCCTTGATCAGCACTTTCCCCCAAGGAGATCAGAAAGATTTTAGCCTGTTAACACCTGCATTTTTGATGTCACTATTGAATCTGAATATTTGTAAAAAGCATGGAAACAATTTTATGATAATGAAAGTGGAAATCAGAACTGATCTCATCTAACAGTGAAGTCATTAAAGATCACTGGAAAACGCATCACCGAAAAAAACATAACTACAGAAAAACATTTGAACTGAGCTGGATTCAGGCTAGAGGCAAAAAAGCTCAGTGCTCTGTCAGAACTGGTAAATATCATTGATTGTAACCTGTTCAAGAATAAGAAAGATTTAGATAACGGGAGAAGTGTTTGATTCATTCTGAGGGAATAAATGGGCCTAGAAAGCTAAAAGAGTTATCCTGATGTCATACAACATTAAGGAGTTAAGATTTGGCTTTTCAACTTCCTCAGTCCCATGGACAAACAACGCAACCTTCATTATATTACATTTACATTAAAAGTACAGAAAAAGAAGGAATAACTTCAGTATCCAGTTCTCTTCCCTGAACTGACAGTCTATTTGGTTGTATTAAAGGTGTCATTAACTGTCCTGGAGAAAGAATTAATTCTAATGGTCTGTAATGTCAGTTATTCAAACTAGCTTCCTTCTAATGACAGGCGTAGATAAAATAATAGCAAACATAGAAATAGAAATTGAAGTTCTTCTGGTGCTTCCTCTTGCTTACAACCTTTCCTTTTCAGAAGAACAAGCCTCACACATTGCCTTCAGGCAACTCTGAGATGCAACTAATTTGCACCGACACTACGGTTGTTTAAGGATCACTTTTGGCTGAAGTTTTTGGCCACACGATTATAGGAACGCTGCAGAAGATGGAGACTTATCTGGCAGCCCCAAATGCTTCTCAAGCAGAGGAGAAACGGGAAAAGAAACAAAAGGGGAAAAGCTAAGGTACAGAAGGAAAATAATACAGAAGTAGGAAGGTGAAACCTGAGGTTGGACTGGCACAGGTCTGGTAAAGGCAGCAGTACCAGCGGTGTCCCCCCCTGGCTTAGGCTGGTCAGAGCATCCTTGGAGCAAGGACCAGTGTTTGCACAATGGATCCTGACCGTGGAGCAGTGGCAGGTCCCATAGTAAAGCCTTTCCCTTACCATCTACTTGTACTTTTACTATTGGTGGCAGCAGGCTTTGTTGTTGGATGAATTTGGTTTTCTGTATCTAATGTTTTGCAGAAGGGGATGTAACAGATACCATAATGTAAAATGAATCTCATTGATGTGGTTGGTCTGTACCTGTCCCAAAGAGGCTGCATAATTTTTGCCCAAGAGTATACACACACACATACATATGGGTAAGCTGAGATAGTGAGGTGGTGTGCTTGGTTTTGGTTGGTGGACTCATGACTGAGATCAGTCTCTCATTTGCTGTTGAAATACAGCACACAGTTCTGGTTCCTATGTTCTGAAAAGGATGCAAGAAAAAAAAATAAGGAGCAGAAAAGAGCTTCAAAATTATCTGGAGGGCTGCAGGAAGTGTTTTACAGCAAGAGACTTCAAAAGCACTAGCTATTTAGCTTCCTCAACAAGAATACATTAGGATGATTTGATTACAGCGACTAAGACACTTACTTAACTTAATGGAGAGAAAATACTGAGTGAATAAAGGGATCTTTAGTCCGAAGACAAAAGACCTGAATTGCCCATAGCTGGAAGCTGAGACCATGAAACCATTCAGATAGGCAATGAAGCATACAGTTTTTAAACAGAGGGAGTCATTAACTGTTGGAACAAACCAGCAAGAAAACTAATGGATTCTCCATCTCTTGAAATCCTCAAGTGAAAAAATGAATGCCTTTGAAAGTTATGCTTAGTCACACACTAGTTAATTGGCTCAAAGTAAAAGCAGCAAGTGACATTGCGTCCTGTTTTATATAGGAGGTCAAATTAGACGGTTATAATAGTTCTCTTTGGCTTGCCGGTCTATGAAACACTACAACCGCCAAAGGCTTACATTAAAAGAAAAATAATGCTTTGAAGTTAAGCACTCCAAGGGTAAAGAAGGCAGAATTAAGGTTACTCTAGTAATCTTCACTATGATCCTCTGTGCATTTGCATTATGATGCACTCTTAACTGCTCAGTTGCTCAGATTTTCCTCTCAACATGGACCATTACCAAAGTTATAATCCTAAATGCTTAGAAATCGGACTCTTCTGTTGCTTGATCTAAAGAAAGAGCTCTTACGTCTTTTCTTTTCTGTGGGTCAGCCCTTAGCAAGGGGTGCAATGAACAAATAGTTGTATAAAGGACTGGCAGAATGAAAGGCACTTGGTGTCAACGTCAAGTTAATGAAAGCATGGGAACTCTAGATCTTCAAGGAGAGGATATCCCATTAGGCCATCAAACTTGTCCTACCTATTCTGAAAGGCAGCATGGGTATGGAGAGAGCACGATCCTGTCTATTAAGGCCAAATATTCTGTTCATAAATACAGATAAGAGGACATCAGTCACGGCYCAGCTGCAGAATACAATGTATTTTTGCAGGGAGGATTTTCTTTCTCATATTTATGTGTGTTACCTGAGATGCAGACAAACATCATGAGACTACCATATTCCTGTTAGGAAAAGGAAGGAGATTGGGAAAATTTGCTGCCCAGCAATTTGCTTGAACCCATTCTCCTTACAGTCAGTGGGAACGTTGCCACTCACTCATCAGGGAAGTAGATGTGAACCCATAATTTATAATCCAGTGTACAGATAAAACTTGCTTATCAACTAACATGAATTTTTGAACACATCACTTCATATTTAGAAAATAATATCAAATTTTGATTGAGAAAAATGTATAGAGCTATGCAATTATCTTTTAAACCCATCATAAAGATATCCCTTTCTATGGCTCTGTACATAACAGAGTATTTAGAAAACAGATTTACTAATTTGAAGTAAAATAATGGTGTAAATACATTTTTAGGGGAGAGGGGAAATAGGGTTTTAATTTATAATGTTGCCTGCCTTTGTCTCTCAGCAGTCTCAACATTAAAGAGTTGCACGTTAGAGTATAAAAGAAAAACCTAGACCTACATTTTGTTTATTTCTAGTGTGCCCCTCTATTTTTTAGGCCTGCCCCAAATGTCATGGTATTCAGAGACCTCATCCAACAAAGTAACTGAATGGCTCCCACTGATTTCCATGGGAGACAGTGTCAAGCTGTGTTAAGGATAGGATTGAGCATATCCCAGCTCTCTTCGGATGTAGTAGCTTTGGATTTATCAGAATAAAACTCCATTACTGTAAATTAACAGTCTTTCTTCTTATAAGATGAAAAAAACCTACCTCTCCATTTAGTTTGTTGAGAGTTTGGAAAAGTAAAAATTCCATATTAGAATCAATATAAGTGTTATTACTGCCCTTCTCTGTCTGCTTTCTCGGGACTGGATTTTGCAAAAACAGTATTTAATTAAGTGCTTGCTTCTGGTAGATGTATTGAAGCTACCTGCATCCTTCTGTGTTACTCAATGTGAACAAAGTTTGTGGAATAATACGACGACTATGCTGAATCCTATTAGATTTACTGTTTAAAACTGAAGCAATCCCCTGTGAACTAGTCTGGATCTCCTCTAATGTTCATTATTAGTGTATACTTCATCTCTGTATCATACGGCTAATTGTCTTGCCCAAAAGAAACAATGCATTGGCTGGTGGGTTTGGCTCTGTCCCTCTATTCAAGTTTACAGATCCCAAGAATTCCCAAATACTTTTATTTTTAAATCACTACCATGTCAGAATATTGGAGCTTACTTTTAGTAGTGTAGGATCACATAGTTAATACAAGTTTATATTTCTTTGCTTTTCTAAAGAGAAATAAAAAATAGTAAGACCATTAGCTTCTTACATGAAATTAAAATAGTAAATTATTAATAGGTATCAAAGAGTAACACAAAAGGAAACGTATTTGCTTTGGTGATGGATTGGGAACTTGGCTGGGAATCAGAAAGCTGCATTCTGTCCTTGATTCTTCTCTAAGAGGTCATGACCTTGGTCACTCACCTCTGTTTCCTTCTCTTTCTTCCCTTAAGCTGTGCTCATTTTGATGCTTAGGTTATAAAGGTTACCAGAAGAGGCATTGACTCCAACTACATTGCCTTCCACATGGGAAAAAAAAAATTCCTGTGATCATTTTTGGACCTCATTGTGATATTCAATATGAAGAGAGATTAACTGTTGGTTATAGGATTTGGTGGGTACAGAGAAACCTTTTCTGACGTGTAAATATATATATACCGTAGATAAGAATGATTTTCATCATCTCAGAAACACCTGAAAAAGCTTTACATAAGATCAGAATTTAGTGTCATATTAAGTGAAAACTGTAGGTAGGATAGCTAAGGGAAACCAGCTGGCAATCACTTACTGCGTGTATACCAGCCATTCCCCCTATAAACACTTTGAATAATCTCCTGAATACATCCAAATTAATAGTTCTGACTTTTAATTCAAAAAACATATCAGGACAAAACAGAAGGAAACAGGGCTGTCTGATAGGGATAACAGATTTGAACCACGATCAATACTTCTTTTGTTGTACAATCTTCAACAATTTAGAAAACTGCGGCAAAGCAATTTGTTATGAGATCCAAAGATAAGTATATCAAAGTGATGATGTGCAGAAAATACTAACTTAAGACAACACAACGTAAGCAGCTCTCTCCCTTCAGTTGTTTTTTGGCTGCTCAGCATCTTCCAGAGGCTTGTTAAAGAGTCCTCAATTTTTGCTGGACTGCAAAAAAATGCAGTTATGAGCAAATAATACRTAGTGGTCAACAAAATGCTTTCCTCCACTGTCAGTATGGACCATAGTGACAGGTATGACAGATGGCCACAAGAGTTTTCAAGGGATCACCTTATTCAATAGTTTAAATTCTCATCACTTTGTAGAGACCTAGTCATTTTGCCTTCATACGACTGCATCATTTGTGTCAATTCATTCAAGGAATTACCAGAGTAGAATATTCCTAGCAAAGTGACTAGGGTTTGGGTTTTTTTTTTGTTTTGTGGTTTCTTTTTTTTAACCTGGTCTTACCAGATCTAGATCCAGAGCATACACCACCAATTCCTTTTTTCAGCTAGTTTCCTGTGAAGTCCAATGTCAAAAACCCTAATGCTATGGCTTTCTGAAGCTCAAGTCTGCCTGTGTTTTGCTATTGACTTTAAACACAGCACTCTTCCAACAGTGTTTCAGGGCACCCTAATAGCTGTAGGTTGGCTTTGCTACCATTGGAGAAACTTGAAAATATCCCAATACATTGTAGCTGGTAATGTTTAACCTATGGCAAAATAATCTGACTTTGACCCCTGAGAGAACTGCTTAGATGCATTCGACTGATGTACAAGAATCCCCAGGGATAACATATGTCCTTATGCATACTGGTAAACACAGTTACCAAAATCAGAAATGCAATGACTACAGCATAAAAAAAAAGGTATAGTGCAACAGGTACGGCAAACAATTCAAAATTGCAATTGGTCTGCTGCAGCGAGAAATTATAGCACTGAGTGCTTCTTGCTGAGGCAGGAAACCTGTGGATTTTCCAAATCTGAACAGCTTGCACAAAAGGGGAAGACTGGAAAAGATCCACGGGATGTAGCTGCTGCACGCTAGAATGATAATTGGCTGTGGTGTGCCACTTCTCCTAGTGTGATGATGTTGTACAGTTGGACTTGGTCTGAGAACAGCGTCAGTTGTTCAGCCACAGGATTGTCAAAATTTCTGCCAAAACAGACTTTTCTTACCAGCTGGTTTGACCAAGTTCTTTCAGCTGCTTGTGTCCCCAGTATATGTGTATGTATTTTTCAAACTGATACACAATGTCAAATGCACGTGGGCTTTGCAGGCACAATCAAGTCGTGTGCTTCTGTACTGTACAAGTTGTGTGAAATACAGGAAAACGTAACTTGCAATAAGTTATAGGCTTATGTGAATTATTACTCCTATGGAAATAGGTAGAAGTTACATTTGCTTGGTTTGAACAATTAATGTTTTATAACCACAGTCCGTTAAAGTCTTTTCCCCAGAACACATATAAATATTTCCAGCAGCTGTGACTGCCAAATTACTTGGAGCAAGTGAACATCGCTCGGTCTCTAAGTACAAAGAGATTAACAACAATCATGCCTTATGGTCATCCCAAACATTACTCATTCTGCTTTACCTAATACATACTTTGGACTTAAATGTCCACTGACATCTCAGCCAAAGCTGTTAGTGATATAACTACAGCCTGTGATGCTAATATAACAAGTCTTTTTGCTTGATATGTGCTATGATTTCAAAATAAGGTAGGGTTACATTAATCACTTACAGTGCATCTGCAGCAGAATTTGCAAACTTACAGTCTGATTATTTAATGCATTGGCCACAATCTGATTATTTTATGCATTGGCAACAGTAATCTGTATTTACTGTTCAATCCCAATTTATTATTCACGGAATTCAAGGTGGATGGCTAAGCAGTGTTCTCTGCTTTCTAGCTTCTGCAGTTTTCCTTCCTGTTTTATTTYGACATGAATGCAGAGGGATGGTCTCAGAAAAGTGGGAAGAGAAACACATGCTAAAAYGGAAAACCCTAGAGGAGCTTCACAACCAAGTTACCAATCACCCGACTATGATACTGAAAAAGATACAGCAGCTTCTCAAAGACATTAAGTAGCACAATATACATACACAGTTCAGGAATKATTATTACAGCACCTTCTTGGTCCCAGTATCTATATGTAACATAAGTCAAAGGAGGAAGGAACAGGGAGGATAGAGAGGAACAATTTTCATAGTATCAGCATAATGGCTCTGGCTACTGTCTGCCAAGTAGTCCAATTTACAGGAAGTAAGGCCTCCAGTCTGGATCATCCTTGGATGGTGGGTCTCATGCAAGTTAAGTCAATGGAAAGCTTATAGAATGCTTTAAGAGAGGTTCTGTCCCTTCACAGGCTTTTCCGTCTCAAGTATCATCTCTCCCTAAATCAAATGCAACTAACCATTGCTGATGTTCATACCCATTAGGTGGAGATATGCGCAAATAAAGCAGGTGTGTGGTACACTGCTGTTGCATTTTGACTATCATTCTCTTAGCTTACCATCATCAAAACAGGATTTTCCATATGCTGGCCAGTGCTGTCCATAATGGTGGCACTCACTGAAATGATAATCAGGGTTATTTATGCACTTCTTTAGTTAGAGATATTTTCTAACTGCAGCAATTTCCAGATTTACTCTCTTATTAATAAGGTATATGGGTAGTAATGGAAATAAACCAGATTTCTTTGTGTCAGCCTTATGTGCATGCAATTACATGCTGTCATAGCTGATAAAATGACAACAAGCAAATTTCCATACACATTTAAGCAAATTAAAGTGCTAGGATAATTCTTACTTCAAATATATTCATTTGAGAGAATGTGGCTGTTGTTTCTGTTAGACCATCCTGTTAATTTCTCCCATCGGTGCCTATGGGCCTAGTCCTCACATGCACTGGAAGCAGGTTAGGCCATATGATTGGTACCTTAACAGTAAAAGCCCTGATTTCAGAGAAATCTTTCAGATTGAAACTTGGCAAAGCAAGTGTGAAATGACAGCAGCTATAAACATCACGTCTTATATTGATATAGGTTCTGCAGATGTTATTCATATCAGTAGCAGAAGCCCCTCTATTTACATATATGATGTCCACAAAGCATTTCAATAACCATCATAATTTCATTTTTATCCTGTGTGGTACCTTACGTTCTGTCATACTCCAGGCACTAGGGAGGGCAGGCACTTGTAAGGTGATGTACCACATACAATCCACACTTAGCTATGTTGTTACTCTCTCCAAAGCCAAAATTAGAGAAAATTAGCAGGGGTTTTTTTGTTTGTTTGTTTTAAGATCACCAAATATAAGTGTGCACTCTCCAAGATTCTCCTTTGCTAACATAGTTGTCATCTTGTTTCAGCAGAGCCTTTRTTAGCACACTAGCTTTAAGAGCTCAGGTGCAGCTGAATGTTAGGGAAAAAAAAAAAAGTAGTAAATTTATTGGCTTAAGAGCATACAGCCTGGCAAGTTAATGCCACTTTTTACTTTTTTATTATTTTTTATTTAATCAGTGACTTTATGCTCACAATGTTTAAGTATTTCATGCACCACACAAGTCAGGAACACCTGTTAGAGCTTTGGATCAGCATGCTGTCTATTAGCCTACTACACTAAGTGTTCACATTATTATATATGCTGCATGTTTTGCTGTAACCATTACAAGATCATCAGGGTTATGTATGATCAACTCAGAGGTTAAATATATCATAACAACCTTAGGCATTGCAGGCTGCTTTGATTCAGCAATATTCTCTTGCAGTCCTCTAACATGCTATTAAAATTTTTTGCTTGCTTGTTTTGCAGGAGCAATTTAACCATGAATTCTGCTCAGCCAATTACTTTGCTTTTCCTGAAGTGTACAGCATGTTGCTCACGGGAGTTCTACATAAGCAATAACTCAAGTAAGACTTGGGTGCCATTTCCCCCTCATAAGATCACTGGTGCAGACAGACCAGAGTGAGGATGCGACAGCTTTCCCTTTCCATTCTTCTTATTTTCAAATACTCTCACCTCTGACTTTCAGAGCATTTGGTCTCACCTGACTCTTCTCTTGCTATCTCCTGGGTACCTAGGCCCTGTGGGCCACTATCTCTAATTTTGACTTACAGTTCTSTGTTAAATGTCTTTCTCCTCTTCTTAAGGCCCCTCATGCTCAGACATCAGTGACTTCCTTGATGACCCACCTCAGCTGCCCATTTCCTCCTCCGTTCAACTTCGAAGCTTAGCTCAAAAATCCCCACAAGGCTAATTACCCAATTTGGCTCTTCACTGAATCTGTGATCTTTGGCTCCATTCCAGCTTGGAACAGTTCAGTCTCTTGCATCATTGCTCTTGGACCCCATCATTATGTTCTGTCACTAGTCCAGCCTATCAAAATTTGTGTCCTAATTTCTCTTAGTTTACCTGGAAATTAAATTTATATGATCCTTGGTTTCTTCATGTTTAATTCTTCTCTACCTTTGCAGAGAGGACTCTTTTTCCCACCACTCTGAGGTCTGCCAGACCCTGGCTGAAGCTTACTCTTGTCATTGCTTCCTCTGYTCCTGCTCTCCTTCCACAGAAGGTCTTTGGTGGAATGTTGTCCCACTCTAAACTCATTTCTGTCTTTTGCTTCTGCCACCTTTCTGGCTAAAAATCCCTCATGTTCTCAGTCCTTGTATTTTTCTCTCAGGCAGCCCATTGTGGGACTATTTTGGGTTTGTTCTGGGAATTCTCCATAAACGTGCGTAAAGTATTCCATGAGCCCTGCTTAAAAATGCCCCTTTCAAAAATCTTGATAGTAGATAAGCCACGTGCACTGGGATCCTTTATCACTAGTATCCCTTTGTATTCACCTCTGTGCCTCTATCCAGTCATCTCTTGCGTTACTGTTTGACTGTAAGCTGTTTGGTGGAAGAATCCACATTCTTGTTCTGTATTTGTGTTGTATCTTGCAAAATGGAACCCTGGTCCATGACTGCAGCAACAAGACAGTATGGTAAAACAAACCAAATACTACAGTGATGATGAACTTAATTTATTATTAGTTCCTCTCTTTTTACTGTGTTTCAGTATGAAATAAGTCAGCAAACATCGTGCCAGATGTACAACTTGTGTTCAATACGTTGGCTTAAACCTAGTGGCATGGCTAGGAGGTTCTAGACTGTGTATTTGTACTGTTTCCCATGGGTGAAAATATTAATGCAGTTCAAAGCATAAGCATATTTGCCTTATGAATTACCTTCACATGGTAAAATCAGCTTCACCAGGTCAGGCCCTCAAATATCTATGGTCTTCAGACCATGCCTGGTTTTGTTTTCATTTGAAATCTGTCCTGTAATTATGCGGCTGCTCTGATATTGTAGTTCTAGTAATTTGTTTTGGGTTACTGCCAGATATCGGGTGGAAAAATCCCTTTTAAAGGAATATTGGTCTTCTGAAGTAAAATTCTGAGGCAAGATCATACTTCAAAGAAATACTACACAAACAGTTTCAGGAATCATTTGGAGACCTATGGTTTTAAAGGGCAAGAAGGCTTTAAAAGATATAATTGTAGTTCCTGCTAACAGTGGAATGTATAGATTCTGTATAAAGTTTACCAAATACCCAGAAGATTGTATCTAGAAATGGGAAGACCTTGCAGAATTCTGTTTGCTGGCCAAAAAAACCTTGCCGCATCAGAATTCCTTTCTTCTTTTCTCATTTGGTTTCCAGTCATGCTCCAACTGTTTTTCATTAATAACATCTCCTGCAAGATCTGTTCACAAGTTTGGTTCTTACAGCGCAAACACATAGTAAAACTTCAGTTCCAAATGACTTTTCCCGCTTTCAGTACAACCTGGTGTATCTGCTATACATCTGMCATATACTGTAGCCTTCTTTTACGGTTGTATCCTTCAGACCTGTTTGTTCAGGCTAGTTCGAATCCCAGACCTCAGGGTCTACAGACTTTCTTTTCCAAACTAAATCTCTTTTTAGAGACAAATATTTCTGTTTATCTGTGTGATATAGGCAGACACTATATTTTCTTCTAGCTCTATCGTGACTCTTTCCCTGACCAGYACTGTAGAAAGGAACATGCATTCTGTAGTACCCGCATTACACATTTCCACATCTTGAGACAACATCTCCCTAGCGAGATTTTCCCCCCCGCATATTTGAAGCTGTGCCTCCCAACTCCCACTGTCGCGCCTAATTCATTTGTAGTTGCAGTGGGACAAAGACACAGAAAATAATATCAAATCGAAATGACAGGTTCTCCACCCAGCTGGTATTTCTTTGTCACAGGATACTTCTGGCTGCCTATGATAAGACCATGGAGAACATATTGTATGGCCTGTAAGGCAAATATATCCACACACTAATCTCCTATATTTACCCTTGCCAGTCACAGATAACTTTCTCTGGCTGAAGCATGGCTTTTTAGAGCTGTACCCCCAAACTTTACCACTTCTGTTACAAACACCAAATCTACCCTAGCAGCTGAACCCACTGAGCTTGTGCAAGACAGTGACGCTGTCATCATTCAAAGTGCAAATTTCATCAACTGTTTTGCTTGCATGTGAGATGAAGATGGTAATTAACCAAGAAAACCAGAGAACCTTCACTGTTGAGCTTCCAGCAGTGCTGCCCTGTGTTGTATTATTAGCAGCTATTTGAGTGCTGCAGAGCAATGAAGACAGTCACCAAGAGTGAGATCTAGAAGGAGAAATTAGTTCAGAGGCAGTCTTCTGGAAGACCTGAGAGCTGACAGTTGCCTCTCAAAYGTATTTTAGGCCTAGAACAAGGTTTTGGTAAGTCTGATCTGATAGCTATCAGAGGATTTTATTTAAAACATGATGTATAACAGTAAAGAGAAAGGAGAAGTAAAGGAGTTGCTCTTAATGTTCTGGTAGTCCTAGGATCTGCAAAAGCAAGATCCTGACAAGCCATGCTGTTGAACAGCRTAACATACAACCTGGGCTTGTGGAGGAATCTACCCTTGCATGACAGCAGATAGCTGTTGTGAACAGGATGGGCATCTCTTTGCAAGTGAAGCAAAAAATACATTCAGACACACACAATATATTTGTAATTATTTGTGAGGTTGATGTCTCTCTTACTGCTGAACAGTAAGAAGAGACCTTTCTCATTGGTCCTGATAGTTTTAGCCTTTTCATGAGTTGCTACAACTTTTCRGGGAAAGGTAGTAACCTTCTTTTCACCTTTGCTGTGTTTGAGCTGGGGATATTCTTCTTACTGTTGAAGTCACCTATAGGTGGATTTGAGAGAGCTGGCTGTTTCTGTACACCAAATGACTGAGCTTAGTCTAAAAGAAGTTCCTATTAAATATATTGAAGGAAATATTAAACTTGTTCTCCATCAGCCATGAGAGATTAATCATTTATACCTTAATATTCGCAATGGGATATGTTGAATTCAGGCTGACATTTGTTTTCCAATTGACTCTAGCTGGCAATAATAGTAACACACACTGTATTTGTGAACTTCTGCTCATCGGCCATAGCAGCAGGGTATGAATAGCTATGAATGATAGTAGGCATTTGTAGGGAATAGTTGTTGATAAATGGATATAAATATGTTGCTATAGATACCTATCATTGAAAAAAAAAAAAAATTGAAAATTGTGGAGGAAAGAGTTGCATTATTTGGGTTTGAACTTCTCTTTTGGTAGCTATCATCTTATGCACTTCTGTTCAGCTCACACAAAGATTAGTGGTTAGTCATATCCCCCCAAGGGGACCAAGACCCAATATATGAGTATTTATAATGTGGAAAGATCCTAGCCCTGCTTGCCATCATGGCAGGCTCTGAACAGGCTGCAGGTATTGGCTGACAAGTAAGCAGACATGAGGAAAAATTCACTGTCACCTTGCATGGATGTGGATGCCTATGAAAGTTTCTGTCATCAAGGTGGTAGGGATATTGTATTTGCAGGTTGAATCCAGAAGACTAGTAAGGTCAGATCTTCAGGCCTTGTGATTTGTGTCACTGTTTTCTTTTACCAGGAAAATGGCAGTAAAGCTCAGCCATGTGTGGCCATGACTCCATCCCAGAAAGGAAATACAGGGATCTCATCAGGTCATGCAGAGAGGAAATCAGAAAGGCAAAAGCCCAGCTAGAACACAATCTGGCTGCTGT
>JAYKAV010003454.1:1635426-1707868 GCA_035582835.1 Phoebastria nigripes
GTATTTAAAAGACGTGTAGATGAGGCGCTTCGGGACATGGTTTAGTAGTTTAGTGGGCATGGTGGTGTTGGGTTGACGGTTGGACTTGATGATCTTAGAGGTCTTTTCCAACCTTAATGATTCTAGGATTCTATGAAAGACAGAGATGAAGCTGAAAGCTTTGTTACAAGAAAGATGACAGTGGGTGATGAATGCCAAGGGGCCCATAATACATACAATGAGGAACATTGAAGAATAGCTGGGGGGACTATAGGAAGCAGAACAAGGAAAAGCAGGTTTCTCCCCACTGCAGCCCTAGATTAGTTAAGGTGTAACTGAGCAGGGAAGGCTGCAAACCAGATAGAAAAGACACCAACAGATCCAATGCTCTCAAATACCACATCTTCTGAGGAGAAAGACTTGCCCTGTCAGAAGCAAAGCCTGCATGGGATTATGATTTCTATCCATAAGTATATTCCCAAGAGAATCAAGAGAGAAATCCTACTATCTTTGTCTAATTTTTCCTCCCCTGGGGGAGAAACAGATGCAGAGGATGAGGCACCTATATTCGAAAGTCTCAGACATAACTGTTGTCTCCAAAGGTCATTATTTCTCTCTCTGGCAGCAAAACATTACTGGAGGCAGGAAGGATATGGGGGAGTTTTAATTGTTGGTGCCAACACAGCGCACATCAATCTTGACAAATGATGTTTGCTTTACCGATTGATATGTAACAAGTCTACTTGCCAGCATTGCTGAACACACAGAGGTCTGCTTTGACTAAGTAAAGATTTTAAGGTGGACATCATTAGCCAAGGGTGTACCACTGGAATCAGATCACTTTGGAGTCTCAGCAATAGCTGCTTTGCATAATTTCATGTAGGTATGGAGATATTACTAGTTTAGTGTAGAAATACTTTGAGCTTGCTCACACAAATTTGTAGTTTCATGCCTGTTTATGTAGGGGCAAATACAAGTGACCATACTCCTGCATCATGAATCTAGACACCACTTGACTTGTGTGCTCATGACTGAGTCATCAGCAGTAGCTTCACTAAGACAGCAACTGGAGCTGTGCATGCATTGGATATAGACACCCTTTCCCCTAGTATATGTTARAATATCATGAAACAAGACGACAGTTGTCAGTATCTAAAGACACAATTAGAGATATGGTTTAGTACTATATACACTGAAAACATGCTTTGGAAGTTAGCAACATTATGGGGATGGCCTTTTCTATTCTTATCTCTATTCATCATGATTTTAAAGTAATAGCCTGTAAAGGTAAATTACACCTGTTTCAGTTGGCAGATGGATATTAGTCCATCACTATTTTTACTCTTTTTTGAGACAGCAACATTAGTAATTTATGACTGCAATGAACACTAAGAGCACATCAAGCTATTTTTGTAGGATACATGCTAACAGAAGAGATATGTTCTATTGCATACATGAACATATTTTATTACTCCTGCAGTACAACATTTTGGCTGATTTAGTAATTTACCAGATGTCACTTACACAAATAGGTTGTGTTCTCTCTACGTAAGTCCTGAATTAGCACTGTACCCCATACCTCATTGTCCAAAAAAAAAAAAAAAAAAAAAAAAAACCAAAACCTACTTTTAAAAAAAAAAAAAAAAAAAAAAAAAAAAGGAAGAGTTTTACAAAACCCACTTCTCTATTGATTGTTCTGTACCACCTTGAAGTACACAGTACTGCAACAGTACTCCCTTATTTTACTTGCATGTATCTGGAGGTTTTCTTTTTTCCACATGATCRTTCTCTTATGAATAACTACAAGATTTTTCTAACCCTCCACTACCATCATTTTTGTCTTAAAGAAGCACAAAATTATTAATGCTGTAGATACAGCACAAATTTTAACATTATAGCAAAGCCTTTTTACTGAGACTCAGTCATAAGAAGCAGCTTTCTTCATCCTGAACTATTACCACCTACCTTACCTTTCAGTCACACCATCTACCCCAGGCTCACAAATAAGCTCCATCATACACAGTGAAGGAAACACACTCTATTTCTTCTCTGAATTCATTTCATCTAGACCTTCCTTATATTCTCGGTCCTTGGAGGGAGGGCCAACCATCAGCCTCAGGTGACGTTAACCTTCCTTTAGTAACTGCCTCAGGTGGGGGAGGACATCTAATCAGCCCCCAAGCAGTCAGAGGAATTGATTTTCCCACCATAACATGTGAACAATACTGCTGCTGTTGGAGGAATTTTGTTAATGCAGCTGGTAGGGTTTTTTTCCCCCATCACCAGCAGTTTTTTTGTTTCGGCCAAATTAGGTTTCCTATAACAAAAAACCTTGTTCCAAATCAGTAGAGCAATGGGTTTTGGCCTGCCACAGCACCAGGTGGCTTTTCTGACACTGCAGGGTTAGTTGGCAATAGGCGATTAACCTACTTCACTGGGGAAACTGGAATCAGCTATCCACGATGTACTTATATTTCTGGCCAAACAAGGGCATATAATGATAAAATTTGGGTAGGGAGCCAACTGGTGCTACTGTTGTCCCAACATCCATTAGCTTTAATTGCTGGAGTGATTGATGTACTTGACAACACAGATGGAACATGCAGGGTGTCAGCCAAGGTTTCCGTCATCCACAAGGCTATGGCAGAACTTTTGCTCTGCCTGTCTCTCTTCTGCTGTCTTTTCCTCCTCCTGAAACCACTCAGACTTGTATGTGAGTGCAGCATTAAATGCACTGAAGGAGAGCTTAGTGGCATGACTGAATAAATAATGCTGATGCACCATTTCAGTACAAATGCACCGACACATATAATCAGTGAGTTGATACCTGACTTCTTCAGCCTGTGTCACAGCAGCCTGCCTCACATGGATAATATAATTTCACTGCATTCCTAGGGTTTACGTAAGGATCATAGCATCATAGAATAGTTTGGGTTGGAAGGGACCTTTAAAGGTCATCTAGTCCAACCCCCCTGCCATGGGCAGGGACATCTTCAACTAGATCAGGTTGCTCAGAGCCCCGTCCAACCTGACCTTGGATGTTTCCAGGGACGGGGCATCTACCACCCCCCAGGGCAACCTTTTCCAGTGTTTCACCACCCTCAGCGTAAAAAATGTCTTCCTTATATCTCATCTAAATCTACCCTCTTTTAGTTTAAAGCCATTCCCCCTTGTCCTGTTGCAACAGGCCCTGTTAAAAAGTTTGTCCCCATCTTTTTTATAAGCCCCCTTTAAGTACTGAAAGGCTGCAATAAGGTGTCCCCGGAGCCTTCTCTTCTCCAGGCTGAACAATCCCCACTCTCTCAGCCTTTCTTCACAGGAGAGGCATTCCATCCCCCTGAGCATTTTTGTGACCTCCTCTGGACCCGCTCCAAGAGGTCCATGTCTTTCCTGTGCTGAGGGCCCCAGAGCTGGACGCAGTTCTCCAGGTGGGGACTCACCAGAGCAGAGTAGAGGGGCAGAATCACCTCCCTCGACCTGCTGGCCACGCTTCTTTGGATGCAGCCCAGGGTACGGTTGGCCTTCTGGGCTACGAGCGCACATTGCYGGCTCATGCCCAGCTTTTCATCCACCAGTACCCCCAAGTCCTTCTCGGCAGGGCTGCTCTCAATCCCTTCATCCCCCAGCCGGTATTGATACTGGGGGTTGCCCCAACCCAGGTGCAGGACCTTGCACTTGGCCTTGTTGAACCTCATGAGGTTCACACAGGCCCACTTCCCAAGCTTGTCCAGGTCCCTCTGKATGGCATCCCATCCCTCAGGCGTGTCGACCACACCACTCAGCTTGGTGTCATTTGCAAACTTGCTGAGGGTGCACTCGATCCCACCGTCTATGTCATTGATGAAGATATTAAACAGTACTGGTCCCAATACAGACCCCTGCAGGACGCCGGATCATGTGTGCAAGAATGGGAGAAGACAGTCGCATTCCTCAGCCCTCACTCTGAGCAGATCAGATAGAAACCAGCTCCACTGGGCCCCAGGAAAGATGCCCTTTTGGTCATGGGGCTTCTTTATCGGCTGAAATAAAACTAGCTATTTATCCCAGAACAGTTTAGGTGTAAAGATAGCAATGATGTTACCTCTTTATTCTCATACACCAATAAATATCACATTTCCTGTGGGTGTTTCCACATTGCCTTCACACTGGGGTCGTAATGCAGTAACGTGAGTGACAGAGCTGTTTCCACTAAATAGTGCTTCATCTGTAAATACATCCAAATTGGTTAAAGAGAAGCAATACTAACCTTACTTTGAACAAGTGAGACAGAAATATGGGCTGGCYGAATCCATGTTCGTGGGGAAGATCACAGCAAGGCGGTGTAAAGGAAGATTGGATGCACACCATGAGATCTGAGGATTCCTGCAGAAAAGTGCAGTGAAAGAAGGGGAGCCTGTTCCTGAAAGAGAGGTTGGAGAGTCAGGAGGATTTAACTGAGCACAGAGAGGAGGGCGGGATTCAGATAGAAAAGCAGGGTATGTGTCGAACAGAGAGGACAGGTCACAGAGAACGACAGTAGAGCACCGGTCCTGAGCCTGGAGAAGACAACCAGAGATGCTGTGGTAGCTATTGTGGGGGAAAACATGCGGGCCTGGAGTGGGAGAGAACAGCTCTAGGTAATGCCAACAGCATGGTCCTGGATGTGAAAGGGAGAGTTGGTGGGGGCCAGAGCAGACATTTTTAGCATGAGAGGAACTAAAGAACTAGGAAATAAAGCTGATATCATGAGGAGAAAGATCCCTTGGGATGCAATCATGAGGATGTGTTGAGGCTATCAGAAGTTGAAGCAGACAAGAAACTTCTATGTCTGTGAAAAGGGCAAGTGGAAGTTGAGGATGAAGAGGACAGAAGTTGAGAGGGTGATAAAAGTCATTCTGCTTTTTAAATATGCTCTCCTTGGAAGGTATGGGCAGGACCCCATGCAGAAAGAAGTAGAGGCAACAAGGCAGCATGTAAATTGTCTGKCTGGGGGGATTTATTTAAATAGAAGAGCGTTGTTTAGCATTGTTAGAGAAAAGAATGTTTATTGTACTGAAGGAGAACTATCTACAGGATTTCCATCCTGAATGCTTTTCAGTGGCAGGTCAGAAAGAGGAGCAGAGAAACTAGGGCTGGGGTTTTAAAGRTCTGAAAGCAGATGACAACCCATCAAAGCTAATGGACCAGAGAACATGAAAGGGCCAAGTGTCAATGTGAGAGAGAATGGGCTGATGCTGAAAGAGATCAGATGATGGCTGAAGAGGGAGAAAGTGGCTATTAAAAAAAATCAGAGAGAGTACTGCTTGATAAAAACAGTCATGGGAAAGACACCAGTGATAAGAAGAGAAGAATGAACCAAGGCTGAAATTTGAAGAGACATATGAAAGCAAAGAAATATGCACTTAAGGGTTGGATGTGTCATCATTGTAGGAGTTGAAGTTGTTAAGGATGAGTGGGGAAGACTGCAGGACAGAGAAAATTAGCAAGWCTTTAAAGAAGGTTGATAGGTAGGGTAGGATGTAACAGCAGAATGAATGGAAAGAGAAGCAGCAGATGCAGTCTGCTCAAAAGCCAGAGAGAAATTGGAAAGGAGAGAAGATGCAGAAGAGAGGAGCCTAACAGATCAAACACAGATGGGTTAATTTGGAGAATATGAAAGAAAGCAAGAAGGGACAAAGAGAACTTAAAACAACTGTGAAGTGGTGGGATAAGCCACTATTACAGGCTGTCTTCCCAGAGTTTGCAGAAGCTTCCTTGTCACAGGACCACCTCATGCAGATATGCAAGACAGTCCTTTATTTCTGTGATGGCAGGCCACATGTTGCAGTGTTTTCATGTTACATATTCACTTTTATAAATCGATATGACAAAAAGTATTTGTACTGACATATTGCGTCTGATTGCAGGAAAAAAATAATCTTGTGACATGTCAATCACCAGATGGCATTTTGAATGGAAAAAAAAACCAACCCAAAAATCCATTGTTTAATGCATATTCAAGGATGATTTCATAGAAAAACTGTTAGAACAAATAATGTTCTGTGGGAACATATATGTGTGTGTGTGTGTGTATTTGTCTAGTAGCTTTGGATTTAGGAGCTGTAAGGGTGAGTGGTGAAACTGTCAACACTTCTGTGGCTATATAACAAGAATCATATTTGTCTAAGTTGTATATGGATTGGAGATTGGACTAAAGGAATATAAATGCCTTTAGAAGCCTTCATATGCCGAATCCATCAACTGAGTTTGGCCAGAAAACCAGTATGTCCAAGAAACAACCTCGTAAATCCATCGAGGAAGGATATCTGTGCTAGTAGCACTCTTGATTTAAGGAAAGAGTGAGCATCATATTAGCTGGACTCTTCCTACTGGAAGAGGCTTTGAAGGTTTCTAATGCTTTGCTTTTGTACTTTAAGATATATTGCTTTCATTTTTTTCTTTGCTCTGTTGTATGATTTATGGTTCGCCCTTCCCTGAGCCCTTTAATGTGCTTTGTCTAATCTTGTATCTTTTACACTATAGTCACCCAGGATTATCCACCAAAGAACACATGCCCAGTACTGAAAAGCAACAGGTGCACTGTTAAGGCAGGACTCGTGTGGAAACACGCTGCTCTGGGTTGTAATTCAGGCAGCTCCAAAGCTCCACAGGTTCTGGGATCCGCGTTTTGCAGTTCAGATTAGTTGACATCATTGCCTGAGCTTTGGTCATGCACAGAAGTTAAAGTCATGGTACACCTCGCCACAGAAACAGACAGCAAAGATACTTCTAGAAAATGAAAAAGAAATTCCTAGTAAACTCTGGAAAAAAAGAAACAAGAATAAAAGGTTCTTATTTAAGTTCTGCACTGGAGAAAACAGAGCTGGTAGACTGGACGGATAAAAGTCTCTTGTTTAAAAATGAAAATAATTTCTAGTGTCAGTACTCTTTTTTCTCTTTTTTTTTTTTCTTTTCCCCTCTATGCCACTGTAGTCATTCTCAAAGACAGGCCATTAATCCTGCTTACAGTGAGTGACGGTCATTTCAGCTGCAAGAGTGAGGTCATTGATTTATGGAGGTTATAGCTGCATTTGAGAGCATGAGGTAAAGGAAGAGAGTTGACTGAGATTTTTGCATAATGTGAGTGTGTTGGTTTTCCTTTAAAGAAGGATTTTTGAAATTCTGCTCCTAAGAGTCTTTACAGCAGCCATTAGTTCTAGCCGAGAAGCAGGACTGATGTTGAATGGGAGACAGAAAAAAGGGTGGAGGAATCAAATGGCATAAACCAGAGTAATTTACAGTGTGAACAAGGGCTAACAGTACTTCCAAGATAACAGAATAATCTGGTTTCAGTTAATGAATACAGGAATTTGTGGAAAACATTTTTATATAAAAACTACCAGCAATATGCCTTATTGTTTATTTAAGCCTAAACCCCTATTTGAGACAGAACTAAAAGATGCATAACTAATAACAGTCTTTTTAAGTGTATGACCAAGTTTTTATTAGGAAGGCTGGTATTTTGTGTTGCTCTGAGAGAACCCAGAGCAACTACGGACAACCTCTTTGCTGATGTGGCATAACGCTGATGATGAAAGACACAGCAAACCATCATTTGCAGTGTAAGACTGATACAGCCTTTGGCATCTATAGATTTAAGAAAAGTGCTTCATTTCCTCTTTCTTTAAAAAAAACATGTGCAATGGAGTAAGCGCTTCTCATAGTTGTCCATTAGTCCACCCATAGTCATCTCATAGTCCACTCCTAGTACCTCAAACTACCACTATACCTTGGGATCTATACAGGACTTCAGGAGGTCCAGTTCAGCTCCTGTTGTCATAGAAAGCATTTCTTCATGTTCATCCAGCCCCAGATCCTGTTTGAGAGGACTTTGGTCTTATTCCACTTGATGGGAGAGTTTGTTTGGTGTCTTTTCATTAGCACATAGACATAGAAACCATCAACACTGGAAGCCTGTAACTAGAGAGAGTGGGTTCCAGGAGCAAAAGAAATTGCAAAGGCATCTCAAGAGATTAGATCAGTCGAGTCAACTGAAGGAAGTTCAGTCCCAACAGAAAACACTTGAAAACAAGTATCTGCTGCTTTACGTAATGGTATCTGCTTCTTTATGTAATGGAGGGGAAAGGAAAGAAGAGAATCTAGCAGTTGTTTTTAATCTCCTCTCATTAGCCGAGTATTACTTTTTTGTGTACTTCAGGAGAAAGTGGATCTAAGACTTGGGAATGGGAGATTGCCCAATTAAGGATTTTCCTTAAAGTTAACAATATAGAAGAGCTGAGATCAATTTTCAAAACAGTGAACTGTAGTTTGGGACATACGTACCTTGAAAAACACCACTTTTCTTCTTAATGCATAGTAATAGCTAAGGTCAAATGAAAATGGGGTTTCCTTTGGTATTAGTTTGAACTTTGTTCATTCGAGATAGTTTTTTGTGTACGGTCTCTGACTGTATGGTAACTAACAATATAAAAATGATGCCAGCCAGTTTGATCAAACATGTGGTTGACTGACCAGGATTTTGTTTGGGCAATACAGTTAAGAGTACCTAGTATGTGCTGCTGGCGTGTTCAACAAACATTTAAAAAAAAAATCATGCAATGTATCTCAGCATTGCCTCAGGCACGTCACAAACTTCTAATAGACTAGACTCGGAAAAATGATTAAAAATTAAGATTTGATTCCTAGCTCTGCAGAACCTGGACCATTATTGCTCCTGTATAACAAAGGGGAATACCTTTCTTCACCTCACCCTTATTTACCTGTGAAGAGGGAAGATAGAAAGGTGAAGCTTGTAAATGGGCCTTGTGATCTTAACTGACAGAACTATTTTGGGTTAAGGCAAGAAATCTGCAGCAAGATTTGCCAGGGTGTTTGCCAAACTGAAGCCTGGACGCAATGTCCAATTTATTTGCCATGAAGAACTATTTATAAGGACCTATAATTTCAGCAGATACAAATTGTTCTACAGGTGAGCCACATCATCTCACCAGCTGCCTAAATCTGCTCTGGGAAGAAATAAGACTAAGCTGTTAAACCCTTGCTTTGATCTAGTATCTGGATTTAGAGGCCCATTAAATTTTTTTTTATATGCTTGAGTACAGGACACCATTACTTGCCATTTGTGATGGGAGAGCCTTAAAAAACTTCAGAGGGATAAATGTTAAGCGATTCCAAACAGCCTTAAAAATGCCAAGGCAACGTGTTCATTCTTTCTGTATCTGTAGTGGTCACAGATTGCTTGCTATGCCCATTCTTGCCTGGTGTGCAAAGCCCTGCCTGGCCATCCTGGTCCCTCACCTCAATGGTGCAGAGCAGCCAGTTCTCACGGGGCTGAAGCTGTGACTCCAGTTGTAACAAGCGAGGCTGTCTCCTTACCGGTGGCCGTGTTGGTAACGGTGCTTTCAAGTAACACAATATTTGATGGTTTGTTTTCTAAGCTGTTTTACATCGAGAAGCCAGACAAAGACCAACAATAAATGAGAAGAGACAGAGACAAAAGATGGTTGGTAGAAACAGGCAGGTGTTCTTTATTTCATGTGGCACAGCATTAGGCAGACAACCCAAGAAACAGTTTCTAACAAAAACCAAAGCTATCACTTCCAGGAACCATCCCCCAAACAAGGGTCTACTGCCAACAGTGGCACTGAGATGTCCTTGCCTGTCCACTCTCACCTCCTCACAGTTTGCATACGCTTAGACCGTATCTTAGCCGTGAGCGTCTTTTCCAAGGAGACTAACTTCTTACGATACAATATCTTTAGGCAGCGTACATACTGTGCAGTATCACCAAAGTACAATCTCCTCAAGCCATGCTAAAATATAACGCTAACTCTGGAGAGAAGGCTGTGCAACCGCCTCGCGTCTCTCTGAGGTAATACAATGCTGTTTCTTAGCTGACAACATGAGGGGCACCTGAGGGAAGATCAATATGGCTTCAGAGTCTATTTTTAAACTCCTGATGCAGTAGCGAGAACCTGGCATGCCGTCTGCTGAGACACAGGGCCAGTACCTCCTCCACCCCCGGCTGCCGCCAGGCGCTGGCAGCACCAGAGAGCTGAGCCTACCGTCACCGAGAGGGCTGAGAACAGAGATGCTCTTGGACTAGGAGGAGGAGAGGTCAATCAAAGATCACAACAAACCGCAATCTTTGCGTTGGTGATTAGGCGAGAGGTAAGCAATGACGGCGGTGGGGGGAATTACATAGTTAGCACTCTGGATTAAAGGCATGGAGAATGGCTGGTGGAAGGAAGACGTTTTAGAGACTAAGGGCAAAGCTTTAAAAGCCTTGGGATATTACTTTTTATTATTATCTACAGGTTATTCTCTCTATATATACTATTTTTCTTTCTAAATTAAGAAAATAAACATTTATTAACAAGTCACTGGGTCAAATCCTGCTCTCCATTGAAGCCAAATCCATTGACTTCAATGTGAGGGAGCCCCGTGTAAACAACAAAGGGCAAATTTGGCCCTTTACGTCCTGAAAAGTCTGCTTATACCCATTTCTTTCAATCCTGCAAGGAAACACAGATTGAAGGGTGAATTAATTGTTACGAATTTCTCTTGAACTACCAGGGGAGCGTCAACGAGATGTGGCAAAGGAGCAAGAAAAAGGAACAGATAAGTAAGTACTGCTTTAAAGAGAATTTTATCCATGTTTCAGAGCAAAAGTACAAAAAGAGAGTGGGTCTGGATCAAGCGCTACTGGCCTTCACTTTCTAAGCAACCACAAAATCCTTCATTTAGCTTCGGTGAAACGGTACACAACCGGAGAGAACAGAAGAAATCAAACACTCCTTTTCCTTTGCAAACATCACATGCCCAAAGGTGAACACTGTCATCCCTTTGGATGCTCCGCTAACTCCAACTGTCTGCACAGTGCAGTGTCAGCCGCTGAAGACAAAACGTGTCTACTGTGCAGATGAGTAAAACCYGTGGTGTCTTACAAACGTAACATAACGTTCTGAATATTAAAAAACACTGGGTGCTTTTAGACACAGAACAATACGATTTTGGATGCATTTACCACTTTTATTTCACTATGCAGAAACATACATTCACCATGTGTTGTGATGCAGCTGACAGTGTAATGGACGCTATCCCTTCAGTGGGTATTATAGCTGGACACTAACGAGTTTTCAGTGGACGTTCTGTACAGGTTAAGGCTTGACTCTGAACTAGATAGTAAATGCTGACCAGATTCTCAAACAGATTTTTTTTTTTTTTTCTTTTTTTTCCTCTGAGAACAAAAGGGAAATCAATAGAAAACCATCACGGTTATTTCAGATTAATAATTTTCTAATGCTGCAAACTAAGTAAAATACAGATTTTTTTTTCTCCAAAATAACTACATATAATTTACAAGGTTAGGATCTGTGAAGGGTGACTGGAAGCTGACTCTGAACAATGCTGACAAAAATCGTTAAAGTTAATATACTAAAATCATTACTACCTCATAAGGTATTCAGTCAGGTATACAAAGCACACTTTGTAAGCATTTAAATATTTTGATAAGAGTAAAGATTCATCATCATTTATCGGGCAGTAATAAAACCAGATGAAACAAATATAAGATTCAAGTTGTTTACTGAATAAACTGTGTTATTGGCACATCTAATGTGTGGTAAAACATTATACACAGTACCTATACAGCTTCTAGCATTTTGGGGGTAATCTTCATTTACAATATCTGTAAACAAAAGGCTTGCCACCTAACAATTTTTAATTTGTTTAGACTTTCATAAACTGTGAAAGGCATGAACTGTTTATGTGTTACATGAGATCACTGTTTATATTGTTTATGAACGTGCAGGTATAGCTGAAAACTTAGACATTTTAAGAAAATTAAAAATGCTGCTTTTCTGTAATTTTATCGTTGCTTCATGCAATATTGTTTAACTGCTGCTGATTCAGATTGCTTTCTATGGGAAGGTATCTCTGCCAGTTTCTTTATTAACGGTCAAGATCAATTCTTCGGTACTGAAATTTTCCATAAACAGATACAAGTCAGTCAGGTTGGAACTGAGACTCCGTATAGGCTCTCGTATTCCTACTGGTGTGCATGTCTGGATTCATATGCAATCTAGGTTATTCCTGCAGGAAAGAGAACAGAGTTAATTATTTGAAGCAACTACTCTCTTGCAAAAGAGATTTTGTCAATTTGTTCGTGTAACAAAAGCTATTTGAAAACGGCATCCTCCCAGCATAAGCAACTTGGCCCAAATCCAAAATCCACTGACGCCAATGGAAAGAATTAGTGACACCAATAGACTTTTAAGCAAGCCACACTACGTTGTCTCTGAGACACTTAGCAGAATACCACAAGAATCGCAGCTACTCACTCCTCAGTGACTGGTTCCACCTTCCAAATAAATAACAGATACTGAAATTCAGTTTTCTTTAGGGTCTCTATATCCAAAAGCAGGAGAGCAAAACAGCTTCAAAAGGTGCTGTGCATCATACTCTGTTACTTACACCAAGTGCTAGGGAATATATATTGTTTTAAGAATAAAATGCTGCTATCGATTTAAACAAATCAGACAAGCAGCTTTTTTTTCCCCTTCTGCATACAGCATTCAAAGCAATTTGTGCAACGGTGCTGGCATTAACGGCTTTTGCGTAGCAGGTTAGTATGCATGACATGTTTTTGCACACAGAATAAATACAGTAATATTAAGACGTCTGTTTAGCCAGCCACAATTAGAGAGCATGCCTTTACTGAAAAAAAGCTTGACACAAGAAAAGCTGCATTATCATCTCATCCTGATAAACAATGCTGCTTTAAAACATAAAATGTTCTTTCAAATACAAGAAAGCCAAGACATCCAAATACCGACACACTAATTCACTGGGTTTAAAAGAAAAATCAAAAGCAAGTTGGACCATATCTTTGCAAGTTAGGAATTAAAGCTTAACTTGTAACATATCTGCACGGGACATTTAAAAAGCAGCTGTAGGTTTTTCCCTTGGCATTTTTAAACAAAATGCATACCTTTAAGAACAAGTTATTTTTGTTCTTAAATGACATAATAAAAGCAGACAACAGATTTTTTTGACTTCAGAATTAGAAAATTAGACTGTATCAAAGCATGGACAATGAGGACTTTCCAGAGAGCCAAGAAAAGCAAATGAGTAGTTCCTCTTTCTCCAGCTGGCACCATTAAATGAAGACAGACGTTTAGAGCTGAATGTGGTTTACATTCAAATACCAGAACTGATAATCAGCACAAATGCAACTTGCAAATGCCAGTGAGAGAAAGCAGAGAGTTAGAGGTGAATTATGGTAGGAAAACAACCTTTGCAACATGCCAGCCCAGTAAATGCCTAGGAAAATCATCTAGTCCTCTTACCTGTGGTCAATCCTCCCCATCTTCTGGTGTGATTTCTGTCTCTTTATGTACCACTACTTTGGTCACTGACATGTCAGGGTGCTGCTCTTTGGCTTCTTTAATTGCCTGAGCCAGCGCCTATCCCAAGGAAACCACAGAAGGGCAAAAACAAAAAGGAGGTGGAACATGCGTGATCAGTAGCAAGGTGGAGAGATTCATGAGATATTACACAATTTACAAATGAAGAAAATGATTAAAATATGAAATACACCATCACTGATTTAACCACTAATCCAGTTTAATTTAAGGCATGCCAGTATGAATAGTATCTTTTAAAGCAATGTTTAGAAATGTTCTCTTTGGCAGTCTTCGGGGTAGCCTTTAGCAGCTTACAGATTTTACCTGATCATGATCGATATCTGCATCTCCTGTGATGACTATTCGTTTTTCAATTCTTGTCTCTGAGATGCCTCCTTTCACAGTCTAGATGGGAGGGACAAATGCATGTCAGTAACTTTAAAGAGTGCTGCTGCTCACCCAGAGAATGACCAGTGCAGGAACCCAGATGTGACTGGACCAAACTCTCTCAAACAGTGCACACAGAGGGGACAACCCTCAACTGCAACCAGAGCAGCTCTGAAGTTGGCCTGCTCGGAATGGACTAGATGACCTCCAGAGGTCCTTCCAACACAGATAATTTTATGAGTCTAATCAATCTGCATACATGTCAGGAGAGATGTTTGTATGTCAAAAATGGCAGGTATTTATGGTAAACATCCCATGAAGAAAAGAATGGACATACAGACAGCTCATATTAAGACCTAGTTAAGTCCAACTGTAGGCTTCAGAAGGACATACAGGCTGGTATGGCCTTTGTATAGCTCATCTACTGAATGGTGAATTTCACTGCAGAAAGATGAAATCCTGTCCTCAGTGAATATTGGTAGGAGAGCTGTCATGGCACTAAGAGGGTTTCTGCTTAGGGAGGAACTGTTATTTAGATGCCATCTTGGAACTTGGAAGACCCAACATCATTTGTCTGTGCAGCCATAAGCCTTCTGTCTGGCTGTGGGCAAGTTCCTTAGGGTACCACCCAGCAATGCAACCGCGGCATCTGAGCTGACTGCTTGTCCTGTTATGACTACATGATACAGATTTACTATGTGCTTTCAACACCGTGCAGGGATAACAGCTCAGGACTCAAAGGCAGTATAGTCATGTCAACGGAGCCTCATGGTCAGGCAAATTATTCCTTCCTGGCTGCCATATGATGCCAACGTGGCTACACTGCTTCCAGTTCCAGACAGTATTTGCAGCTAACTCAAGTATCTCTGCACAGCAAAGTTTTGTGCTTGCATAGACCATACCCTAAGGGTTTATGACTCTCAGGACTATTGTCAAGTCCTTGGATGATGCGTTAATGAAGCCAGTATAGCCAAAGACAGGTGAATGAGGACAGGTATCCAAAACAGACAGAATTTTGTCCAGAGAGTATAAGCATGTGTCCACGTTTTAAAACAAATAATAGAAGTGAAGTTAAGAAAACATACACCCTTGTGAAAAAAAAGCTCCCTGTTTTCTGAGGACTCACTTTGGTGATATGTGTAGTGGTTGTAGTGCTGGTGGTTTCAGACGTGATAGTTTGTGCACTCATCAATACACCTGGTTCTGAGTCAGCACCGCAATCCACCTAGGGAACCGAAAAGAGAAAACCAGTCATCAAAAACATGCTCCTGAGCACAGGGAGGCAAGAACTGGACTGGCTGAACTTCCCTATTTCTACAGTTCTTCATAAAGTATCTAATGGTAGGGAAACAACTGCTATTAGGGTGATCATGTGTCAGTATTTCTCTCTGCATCTGGAGACTCCCCTTCACTTCTGGAAGGACAGATGAGAAGCTGGGGCTTTGAAATCTGTAGTTTCATCAATGTTCTCAAAAGGCCCTACACCAGGACATGAGAGTCACCCTCAGGTAAGCTATACGTACGTACATCCTCCTCATGCTAATATTTAATACTTGAACAGCTTAGAACAGTTTACACTAAGGCACACACTTAAAGATGGGTGAAGAAACATGGGTTCTTTAAGGCCATGTTAAATTAGACCCTGGGTTTTGCAGAATTTCTTACCTGAGAAGACTCATACGTAATGGTTTTTGTTTCTGTATGGACTACTGGCACTTCCTTTGTTGAAATTTCAAGGTTTTCCCCACCAGCAGAAACACTACTGAAACTGATAGTCTCAGTCTTCACAACTGGCGACTGCGTGAACAAAAAAAAAGGAATTGGAACATTTAGTAAAGCTTCTGGATTTCTCAGAATATTTTTTTTTTGCTTGGGAAAAGGAGGGGGAACAACTAAAAAGTGCTCTGCATTTAAAAAAAAAAAGAAAAGAGAAAATTCTCTTCATTATAATGGTACATACATGTATATAATGCTGGCAACATTTAGCACTATCCTGGATTTCATGAAAACAAACTTCAGAAAAGATGTAAACACTACAAGAGGCAATGGACACAAACTGAAACACAAGAGGTTCTCTCTGAACATCAGGAAACGCTTTTTCATTGCAAGGGTGACCGAGCACTGGCACAGGTTGCCCAGGGAGGCTGCGAAGTCTCCAACCTTGGAGATATTCAAAAGCCGTCTGGACAAGGCCCTGGGCAAGTGGCTCTGGGTGGCCCTGCTTGAGCAGGGGGGTTGGACCAGGTGACCTCCAGAGGTGCCTTCCAACCTCAGCCGTTCTGGGCTTATACATTTTCTTAAAATGACAAGAGAACAAATCCTACTCAGGCTTAGTCTTCCACTCAGCCCTCAGAAAAAAGAGCAAGAACAAATTTTTTTTAACCTCTCTGCAAAATAATTCTTGAAATCCTGCTAATGGGGCTAAGATAAGGAACCTGGCTTGTTTAAGACACAGTACACTTATTTACAATTGTACCAAGCATGGAAAAAAATGCATTTTCTGTCTTTGAGGACACGTGAACTTTGCCAATCTTGATGGACTTTCCCAAAGAGAATGCCAGCTGAATTCTTGTTATCCATTGCATAAAAAGCCACCAAATTAGGTATTTCTCTGTAGCACGGAAAGTGGTTTTAGGGAAAATATGCATGGCATTTCGCCAATACTGGAAACTAGCAACAAGCCTTGCAGGTGCCATGCAAGGAGGAAATAAGAGGAGAGACAAACTGCCTGCTGTAGCAATCATACAAGCTTGGTACACTTTGCTTTCCACGAGAGGAATTAACTTAGCCCACTACTGCCTACCTTTACAGTTCAGCACAGACATGACCGAATTAATATCGAGTTACCTCAAAATGAGGTTTTCTTTCCAAAGACTCTGAAAGGTGGACTGTTGTACTGTGCTCCTCCGCCTGCTCACACGAAGCAGCAGCAGCGACTCCTTCCTGCTTGGTTAGGGCTTTCCCAGCCACCTCCCTTTTCTCCTCCTTCGCCCCCTCAGTCCCAGCAGAGCCCTCCTTCCCTTTCAGGCCAGCAGCCACCGCCGATGCTGCCTCAGCCTGGGCATCCAGCGCAAGTCCGGCTGCTTCAGCAGGATCCCYGCTCGCATGCGCATTCATCCCATGTCTCTCCTCGATAACCACAGTCTCCTGTACAACCTTCTTCACTGTACCCTGCTGCGGCTGAACTGCTTGCTTCATTTCACTGGAAGTTATCTCCTGAGATGTCGTCGTGTCTATTCTCTGCAGGGAAGGAGAAAAAAAACCCCTCAGCATCAGAAGCAGACAGCACTACTTGCAATAGCTCCTCAGCTTAATGTACTGTGAACATAAATAAAAAAAGGGTATTACATTTTGCCAATTTATTTCTCTCACGTTGTATGGATTTTCGCTCTCAGGACATTATCAGAATAGTAGAAATGAAAAACAAAGCAAGAATCACCATTTTTAAAAGTGAAGAGAAATGTCACAGTGTTTTTCTCATTGGTATTTTTGCGTGAGTTTTATAAAGGCAAAATACAGCACCCTGCAAAATGACCAAAATAAAGTGAAATGAGACAAAACCTGGGGTTTTTTTGTTTTTCTTTTCAGTTAAGTTTCTATTGTGGTCTACTGTAACAAAGGAAAAGGCACACCAATACATGCATTAGTTATATAGGTTCCGCGTTATGCATAAAACCAGGAAACAACAGAAAAGCAAAAGTAATCGGTGTGTGGTTATAACGTTGATGGAGGGAATCGAACGGCCACCTGAGCCCAGCTATGTGAAGTAGAAGTAACCCCTCCTATGAACTCAGTCGGTTTTCTGGCGGACTCTATTAAACTGAAGATATCTGAACCATCCAAGGTTTTTTCACCGGTGGACTGTTTAGTCTAAATAGACAAAGAAATGTAGAGTCATACATAGAAGAAAGGCAGACCCACATGCACAGACATATTAATTGCCAAAACCAGAGGCAGAGACGGAGGGAAGGGAGAGAAGGTTGCGGGGGCACAGAGAGGTTGGAAACAGGAAAAGAATGGGAAACTAAATCAGAGCAAATTCATAATGGCTGTAGTAAGCAATAGTTATGAAGCATAGTTGTTAGCGTTGGCATTTTGCTGGTTCAAGCAAACCTTTTTTTTCCCTTTTATTAACAAGCCACAGCAGCAATACTACATTTCAGTAACATGGATCTTTAAATAAACCAGGAAGGCTGAAAGCCTTATATAATGTCTGCTTCAGACTGTGGGACGGATTCAAAGTATGAGGGGAAAAAAATAAGCTGGGTTGGCTGCTGTCAACATAAAGCCAGGCAGCAAGAAAACCGAAAGGTAGGGTGGTGTGAGGGGATTGCCTAAAAGAAGTCATGCTTTAATCTTTAAATCGTGGCATGAAGTCAAAGCCACTTGTTACCACTACTTTTGATGCAGACGACTCGGTAACATAGTGAGCAGTAGCAATGGTAAATGGCTGTTCTCTGGAATATCTCCACTCAGACAGGCTCTTATCTCTCCGGGCAAATGCCCCTGCTTTTACAGCTTCACTGTCAAGGTGTTTTTCTGCTTTGCCAAGCTGCAAGCTTCCCAGTGTACCATGTAACTGCAAATCCTGGTCCATCTTTAGTGTCTTTTTCAAACTCTCCTCTTCAGGACTTTGCAACTGAGGTTCTGCTTCCTTTATGGGTGTCAGAGAGTCGGACAGCTTTCTTTTCGTGCTCTGCACGTCGGATCCCCGCCTGGCTTTCTCATCAGTGACAGGCTCAAGGATTTCATACTCAGCCACTACCGGAATGATTTTCACAGATTCTTGCACTTCCCTTTCCATTTTTTGCAAAGCTTCTACTGAAGGCTGTACTGCTTTCTCGCCCTCTTTAGCTTTACTTGTCATGGTTACAATTTTCCCGGATATGGTATCATAGGACTTTCCTAGGGTGAACATTTTCTGCTTATTCTCCTCTTTGGATTGTATTTCACTTTCCAAGTCCTCAAAGCTCTGCGTTAGAACGGTACTGGATTTTAATATCTCAGGTGGAAAGGCAGTTTTACTGCTCACAGTCACTACTTTGTATGCCAGACTTTTTTTCGATTCACCATCAACTACCTCAGAGGGTAATTTGTCTATAATAACCCAATCCTCAGTGCCCTATATTTGAGATATAAAAGCTAAATTAGAATATCTGAAGGTTTATCTCTACTTCAGGAGCACTAAAGCATGAAGACTTTTAAGAAATCAATGCTGCCTCTTCTGAAAGCATGTAGTAACTTTTACCACTATACCTCTTAAAGCAGTTATCAAACAAATAAACAGCATCACCTTAGGCAAAGTATGATTCCTTTATAGATTCCCTCCCCTTAGACGCCCATATAATGTGGACACAAAAAGTTACTTTCGCCACATTATTTCTATAGTAATTTGAAGCAGGGTAGTGTTTCAGTGCATCATTTAAAATGACGATTGGAATCATCCTGAGGTTAAAAATCATATATCGCAATGGTTCATAATGCTACAGTCAAAAACAAATTACAAAAATACGGCAAATAAGCCCATTCAACTGTTCCCCAGTTGTGACAAACACACTGTTGATGAGGTTTTAGAATAGTATGCATTTGTACGTMGCTGTAGCCTGCACTGAATTTCCTTGTTTTCATTAGAATAACATCAACCCCCTTCAGCATTGTTTAAATTGAGTAGTACAACACAGTAAACGCCATACTACTATAGATACTGAACTGAACTTAATGCAGCATCTTTTTTCCTCTTTATGCAAATATGCTATGTGATTTGCTTTGGCTATGCAATTGGCATCCAGTTATTCGACCTTAAGACCATAACTTCTGTATTTAACTAAGCAAATGTGCTAGTTTAAAATTGAATGAATTAAAAATAACCTCTAGGGATGATGGGATACTTTTCTGGATAATGATTTGATGAGAAGTAACCAAAGTGCCAGCAGATTCTCCTTCCTGCAGCTTCTTCTCTATCACACTTGGCTAATAGAAAAACCAATAAGAATACAAAGTTCACCATCACTCAGCATAATCTGAATTCWCTTGACAGTATAAAGGAAATTCATTCTAATGACAGAAGTGCCCCATTCACCATAATGTTCTCAGTGAGGTTTATGCTGGAAATGCATGCACAACTGCAAACAACATCCACAAATAGCACCGTGCAAGTAGATTTCTAACTAGCAGAGAAATCAGTCTCTATTAGGAAGCCATAAGCTCTGGAGGGTACTCATTCCTCAGAATTTGGCCCCCAGATTACATCTCCCTCTGGAACTTATGAAATAAATAAATAAATAAATAAAGTGGCTTGGAAAGGAAAAAGATAATAAAATAAGAAATCATTGCCAGCCTATCAGACTGCATTTCAAGAAAGTATTATTTGTTTTTACCTGCAATTCAAGGAATGTAGTACCTCCCTTCTGCAAAAATATGAGTTTTTCTGATTTTTCTCTTTCTTCTTTGGTCTAATGTCAGGGGAATAAATGGTTTTAGTAAACGGAGGGCATATAGTCCACTGTAGTTTACAATAGCTCATCATATTTCTCCACTCTACAGATTATTAATTGCATGGTAAATTAGGAAACAGAATTAAACAGAATAATTTTACAGCAAAGAAGTTTCCAATAAGAAGAGAAATCAGTGTCTCTCTGTGATGAATGCAAAGCAGACACAAGCATACTGTTTGCGTAGCAGGAAAAACAGTAAATTGAATAACACCGGGTGTGGATGCACTGTGTTCATTTCATCTTCTATTATTCATTTAACTGTGTCTGGTGCCAACTTCCATGGCTTCCAGCAATAGCCTAGAACAGGTCCCTCCACTCTCACCCTGGATTTAGCTCTTTCCTGAGTTTGCAGCCTTCCCTGTTGAAGCAGGCAGAAGGTGTGCTCTGCAAAGATTTCAGCTCTCCTTTTCTCCTTACAGGCACAAGAGGTGTCAAGAGTCTTGTTCCCGTGCAGGAAGCTAGCCATTGTTGTATTATCCTCTATAGCGTGACACCAAAATCCTCCTCACCTTTATCCCATCTGTGCCTTCCCAATGCTGTGAGAATGAGAAGAGTATCTCTGCAACTTGACCAATTGGGACAGTTTTAAATGTTGGTAAGACTCAGTTTCCTAAAGTACCGTTCGTAGTGTACTGTTTTAAATATGTATACTCCACGTACTCAAGAAGAAAGGTACACGTTTAAAGAAAGATACAAAACTTCTAGAAACTTGAGAGAGAAAGGGAGAAACGGCTCATCTCCCTGACTGTAATGAGATGCATAACTTCTTTACTTCTAAAGTGCCGGTTTAATCCAATCCAGGTCAAGCAAAACATTGTCAAGAAGTTTGTTAATATGATGGCTGTCATGTTCTGCAGCTATCTGGCCACCATTATGGCAGATACTTAAAACTGTATTTTTCATAACTAAAGAAAAACAAAGTATTTCCCCTATTATTGTAACAAACCAACTGGTGACTAGACAGGCTTAAAGTCAAACTGACTAAACACACACAGGTGCCAAATGGTCAAAGCACACACTTTGAAAAGGCATATTTTCCCTTCTGTTCTTGTTTTATTATATTAAAGAGCTACAGGTAACAGCACTGAATACATCTTTAAAGTGGATATGCTAAGTTAAACGTGCAACCTCTTTGACTAGAAGAAGCTACTACATAAGGCAGTTCTACGTGCTCTCTATCCTGACTGCCTCCGCATTTCTTAGTAGACATCAAGGTGCTGATTTTGACCCATGCATGGCTTCATTTTTTTCCTGAAAAATTCCTCTCTGAGCAGGACGTGAACTGAAACCATCCCGCTCAGCAGAACCAAAAAGGATGGTCAGATGTTATCTACAGCAGGGACCCCTCAGTGCCAGAAGTCACCTCAGAGTTAGGCTCTGATAGCTCAAATCCACTCACATTTTTCCACACAAATGCCTTCATTTGGATGAGATTCTGTGGGACAGCTGTAGTTTACTTAGATCCATATAAGATACAGGAACTGGACATTGCTTTTGAGCAAGTCCTTTTCTTCCAGTAAGAGAAGAGGTACCTGATAAGGATAACTCTTGCCCTTTTCCTTTCCAAATGAATGGTTAAATTCGGATGTGTTTCCTCAGGGTGAAGCCTACATAACTGTGTAATGCTTTGCTACTGCTTGTGCGTTTTAATTAAAAATTGTTATTAAATTTCTAAAGTAATAAAGACATGAAATGAACTGGGGCGGGGTTATAAGTTTGCTTCACCCGCACTCCTCTGATTCAGGCTCAGCTAGCCAGCCGCTCCCTTTCAACAGTTCCTTACATCTTTAATATGTTAAATGCATCCTGTTTATTATACTTAACAATTTTACTTTTAAGAAAGAAAACCTATATTTTCAACTACAACCAAACTAACATGGTCGTAGGATCTATTATGATTCCTGAACAAGGCAGTAGGAGCAACATTAAGACTCCTCAGCGCTCTCTCCAAAAGGTAAGCTTTGGGCACCCAGTCTGCTTTTTAGGTATTTTAATACAAGCTGATGGCCACTCTAATGCATGTCTGGTGTCTGTATCAGCCACTGGTTAGATGGGCATAATGTGGGAGAAGAGGAGCTGGGGCCTTTTTCTTGGCATCATGCCTTTCCCTAAGAGCAGAAGCTGACACACGTTATCTGGGTGCCTCCAGGGATTCCCTTCCCCAGAGCTGCGGGTCTGCAGTGCCAACCTCTAAGGTGGGAAAGCAGAAGACTTTCGAATTATACTTTCCAGCCAATTTTTGCAGAGTTCCTTACAACATTACATCAGTGCTGAGGTGACAGAAGCAAATTTTATGACCATTTATTGGTCTGTAATGCTAAAAACAAGTGGTAACCATGAAGATGATTCCTGTGAGACAGAAACCAGATATCCATCCGCAACAGAATAAAAAAAAATTAATCTTCATGCAGACCACACAAGCATATTTCTTTTTGCTCCACTGGATTTAAACCAAGACACTCTGCTTTTTTTGAAGATCTATGTATTTTATGGCAACGTGAATGTTACATTGTTACCTCTACATCTCATTATCTAAGCACAAACTAAATAAAAGGCAGCTTTTTAATTGGCAAGTTTCTTGCAAACACTTCAAGACTGCACAGTGAGCAAGATTTTTTCACACATGCACACTGCATGAAAATGCACACGCTTAGCAATCTGCATCGGGCCTTCAACGAAACGGCATCCAGCAGACTGCAGCAACTACCAGTTCCCTTATGGAACTGGCCACGCAGGTCTAATTATCATCATTATTTCTTCCCCGCCTTCAAAGACTGAGAGAGCTCTGCCCTTTGTATTTTCTTGTCAAGCTTGGTACCCCCATCCGTCCCGCTACGCTGCTCCTCCCAACCAGTCACCATTATTTAAATTTTCTCTCCATCACCTTCATGGTTTCTTTCATGCATGGCTGGACTTCTTCAAGCTCGCAGAACCTGGAAGGAAGCCTGCGTTTCACGCCCTCAGAAAGACCCAATTCTGACACGCTGCTTACAGTGAATTTCATACTCTAACCATTTATATAAGGTATCTGCTCTTCCTTGCATGTTTGCTGCTAGAGCCTGAGTGCTGAGAAAAAGGGAGCACCTGCAAGTGGGGAATGGCCTCTAACTACGGCCTCTAACCTACCGAGAGCTATTGTAAGCAAAAACGAATAGACAAATAGGTAATGAAGCCTTTCAGCTCACGCTGACCTCTTCAGGCACTAGTGGTTCAATCATAGGAGCTTCCTCCTGCCTTGCTGCAAGCCGAACGGGAGATGTGGAAAGCCTCTTCTCCCACTCATTAGACACAGCCGTTTCTGTGGAGGTTTCCAAGAAGGTGCGTTTCAGCTCGCTTATATTGGTCTGATGTTTCATCAGATCTTCCTGGGTTTTGTCTAGGTCCTGGACAGTTTTAAAAGAATAGAGCAGTTTGTAATACATCCTAAGCCAACCAAATTTTAGAGCCAAAACACACAACGTGGTTAGTAAAGAGGGAAGTAACATCTCAGGGAGCCGGGGAGCACAGCACTAACACAACACTCTGTGAAAATGTGGCATTTTGAAAGATAACAGCATAGCATATCTCGTACAAGTGAGTATAAAAATACTCTTAAAGAGCTTATCCGTATCACTATAATTTACACCTGATAAAGAGGCTTCAAACAAGCATACATATGCGCGCGGACGCACACACACATACGCGCACGCGTATATATATTTATAGTACAAGTTAGAGGAGTCGTCATAATCTGAGAAAAAAAATAGCTATTTGATTTATTAGCAGGTGGGAATACACAGTTCATGCATCATAGTGCAGATTCACAGTTTACCACTAAAACTAACACACATGTACGTACATGCACTGGTATATACCAATACCAACCTCTAACATAAGATTACTATGTTTGACATACACATTTTCACCCTGTATTCGCTTAATCAGACTATTCTGAAAGAAGTGAAAAAGAAAGGGAAAGGTAAGGGACACAGTATTGAAAGGATACAAAATGCTGTTTCTACACATTTCTTCACAGAGAACCGACAATAACATGCTGAGAGAGGTGAACACCTCCAACACTGATACTTGAGCAACATCTGGGCCTTTCGTTTCTGTACCTGTGCCTTTAGATCTCCGTCCTCCTCTTGATCCGACTGCCAGCATGAGAAAGATTGGAAAACAACACCTTACCCACTCGTATGGCYGAAGGCTTTACAAAAATTGGTGAGAGGAACACGCTAGGTTAAGGTCACGTTTTCTCTACGCTAAGGGCTTAAGGAGAAGGAGTAGACACGCTGGTTGACTTTGCACGGTTCTCCCAACTCAGAGCAAGCCTCCTCTTTTCAAACTTGTTAATTGTGCACAAAGGAATATTAAACATTTTCCTTTTATAAATATCATTGGTGCGCTCCACGTTCATAGATCTCTATTTAGGGAGCAGCAGTTGGACCTTCTCACCGAGACTGCGGCTGGTTTAGGACGGAATGGCAACAGCAAATTCTTTGGAAGTCCATAACGCCGGAGTTTAAACATACGACATCTCCTGGGCCACAGGCAGAGCTTTGCATAAACTCGCCATGGGTAAACGACCCGCAACACTTTCTACAAAACGAAGCACGTTTTATTTGCTTAAAATGCTATTTCCCTAGCCCTAGTCCCTTTCTTTATTTATATGATTTCATTTCATATTTAGCCTGTACATATTCTTTCAGGAACTATCTGGAGCGGTGGCCTTGTGGAACGGCATACACATCACATTCCCTTCAGCTCACGTTTTCAAAAGCAATGCAATACGGACTGCCCAAGCAGCCCCGTTTCTGAGGGCTGAATTTTCAGATGGCAGGTGTACCACACTTTTTGAAAATCAGGTATCCATAAGGGAAATTGAGGTTCACATAATCTTCTCCCCTAAAATAAAGATGGCAGCTAGGGAGATTATGTTGCATTTTTGATTAATAAACCAAACATTTTAAATGTCACGGTTTTAGGATTATGTTTTACTTCCCGTATGGCTCAAGGCCTGAAGCCGTACAGTGCGAGAGGCACTTCAGAGCATTCTGTAGTCCTGACTCGTCTCAACAGACTTTATGTTGTTGCTCCGTTTGGATTCTTTTAATGCTCGTGCCACTATTTTATGGGTAATTTTTCATATAGTCCTAATTAGCCAAATGACCCATGGGAAAATCTTTACCTGTTGATTACTTTATAACTCAGTTCAAATCTATTCTGTTTACAGCCGAGGCCGAATTGCCCTGACACGTCATACAGAGAATTTTTCCTCGACGATAACTTTAACAGTCTGAAATATTAATGAGATCCTACTGAAAACCTGCAGTAGTGTTTGTCGTAAGACTCTGTCTTCTACCAGATGTCAGACCAAATTCAGCTCATGTTTGCAGCTGTAACCATATTAATTATGAAAGCATTATATGCACTTCACTGGCGTCACGTAGGGTAGAATTTGCCTGCACAGTCTATATACCATGTTGTGGATATGAGGCTTCTCAGTGCAAAGAAAATTGAAATTTTTTTACGTCCCTCCTCTGAAGACAATGCCTGGGCTACTGGTGGCCATACGTGAAGATGACAGATGAAATTGCATTCAAGGAAAACCCTTATTTGTAATCTGGAAACACTTTTCTTCAGAAAATTTGAAAACTGCTTTTTACCGTCTTTCCCTGCCCCCCCCCCCCCAGGCTGCAGACTGTAAGAGCGAACAAGCAAACCAAACAACCCCGGGCACAATCTGGCCAGCGGGACCGTCCCCGGCAGGCAGCACTGGCGTGGGTGCCGCTGCCACCACCCCGCTATCTGCACAGCAGAGAGGCCTCGCAGTTTCCAAACCGAAGACAGAAAATAAGAGGAACCCGTAGGGAGCACTGGAAACTCAACTCGCCGAGCGAAGCTCTCGCACTCGCGCGCACGCGCATGCACGCGCGGGCGGAGAGGGATCCTGCACCGCCGTAGGAGACATGCAGTTTGGCACTCAGGGTCGGGAAGAGATGAGGCAAAGCGCTCTCCCCTGCCATAACTGGGTGCCGGCAACTGTACAAACCTCGGTGGCAGTGGTCTCACCATCAGCTGCAGTATCCGTCTGCTCACTGTCAGTCTATTTGGTTAGACAAGTAACCGGGTCCCAAGAGGAAGGCAGGAATAAAGAATAAACCCAGCTCATCAGTACACGCGGCTCACAYGGGGAACTGCTAAATTCAACATCTCTGCGAACTGCATTAGCATTGCTTTTCAAACCACGCACAAGTCAAAGAAGCAAAATAAAAGTGCTATATTAGTAAACAGAACAGACTCAGAGGAAGACTCGAGGCGTACTGTACACAGTATACGGCTTTACTGGAACAAATTTATAAGCCAAACAAAACATTACTGGAAAAGTGTTATTTGAATAGCAGATTTTTTTTTTTTTYTTAAGAAAGCCAGGTGGCTTTAAAAAAAACTGGGGAAAAAAAAAAGCTAATATTTTCTAAACAAACTTTTCCTCCCATAATGTTTTTTTTAAAGAAAATTATTCATCAAATGTTTGTTCTAGCCAATATAGATTAATGTGGTATTTGACTTTTTATGTGGAGGGGGAAAAGATAATTAAAAAAAAAAAAAAGGCTACTTGAACAGTCACCTGACTTTCAGCCCCTCATTTGTACAGAAGTTCTTCTTGTCTCCACATTTATACACCGTGAGGCTGTCTGCATTACCAAGGAGTTCAAATTACCATACCCCCAGCCCATCTACTGCCTGTCTGCAGAGTAATGCTAAGGCTCAGATCCCACTCGGTTCCAATAAAGAGCAGCTGATATTGTTAACAATAGTAAAAAGAAAGAAAACTGCCATTAAAAGAATCAAAAATACTTCTCATTCCATTTAAGAATATGGATGAAAGCAGGAGAAAAAGAAAAGTAACTCCCCCCCTCCCGAAAACACTTACTAGGTACAAGTGATAAAAATGAAACAAAGCACAGCATTGCACAGACTGATCTATCCCTGCTTTGCTTGACACCGTGAAGAACATTTTAGCGGTGAATGCAAGTGTCGAGATTTAATAAATAGAGAGTCGAGTATAGGTTACTACAGGCTGAGAAGAGAGTTCAAACGACTATTTCTGATGTTATGCAAGCTTATGGAAAACTAGTAAGTAAAGAAAGTTCTCCCTACTGCTCCAGATTGGCACATCCAAGTTGTTTTAACATCAGTGAAAGCTCTGGTTATGATTAGTGATTTTCTGTGGTCCTTACATAATCTAAAGTAACCCAGGCAGGTAATTTAAAGCTAGGACAATACATCCCATCCTCAAATCACACCAGTATGAAACAAGAGAAAAAAAGCAACCTACTGGTGGATGGASTATCAGTCTTAACTTTGAATTTCCTATCTTCTGTCATTTTCTGACAACTCCAATGTTTCATAAAACTGCTTTTTGGATATTTTTTCATTGCTTTGTTCCCTATCATTCCTTCCTTTGAATAATTTGTATTGCTTGTATGACAGGCAGAAGAATAAGAGGGCATTTTGGACTATTCGGTAAGTGCGTGAACGCAAGTTATATGCAATTTTTCAAGCAATAACCACTCACTAGACAGACCGCTTTTATTTTTAAATGAAAATGTAATGCTGAAATAGTTTACCTAGCTGGTCAAATTGCTTTCACTGAAGTGTTAGAAAATTGCTTCTTTATTATTGAAGGATCTCACATCTTTATAACATTATAAGCAATTGTAAAGGTGTGGCAATATAAAGAAAAAATCTATGCGTTGTCACTCCTATTTACAAAAAAAGAAAAAAGAGGAATTAATGAATCTAGGCATTTAGTCAATAGAAATTTTAGCTGCTAAGGTACGAACACAGAAGCTAATGAAATCTAAGGGGTGAGATTCTGTCTCTGACTGCATGGACTGCCTCCAGATGCACTGCTCAACGGAGAACAGAGCTCAGCGAGGTATGAGGTTGGTTTAGGGTACTGGTTGCAGCCTTCTGCATCACCGTGTGCAATCTTTTGTCAACCGGGGGGAAAAAAAGTGTTTCTATTTCTTTTACCATAACAGCAATGAAATCCGAAATAAGGCATAAAATACGCTTTATTGCAACATACATGTCTGCTAATAAGCCAATCAACAGCCATGGAGTCAAAGTCAGCATTACTGAGTTACTTGAAATAAAGATCTGGGGTTATTGCAGAGCAGGGAATGGCGAATTAAGGCTCAGCAAGGCAGGTTTCCTCTGGAGTGGAGAGTAAGAAAGGTCGGGCTCAACTCCGAGACGGGCTGTAGAGCAGCTGCTGGTGGGGTTCATGGGCGGGCGAGGGATCGAGCAGGAAGGGAAGGCAGCTATCTCCTGAGATGCTGCAGCTGCACCTCCTCTAACTTGCGATCGTAATTGCTGTGATTTGTTTTGCCAATGTAATGCAGACATGCCCGAGTTTAAAACATATTCACTTTCATGCAATATTTTGAACAAGAAATACCCCTTGGATTAGGCACAAGTCTGTGTTGTCTGCCAGGAACCACTGCCAGAGTAATCACCCTCATAAAAGAGCGACACTAAAAAGCCTATCTGACACGTTTTTATGCTCAATACTTCCTAACTTTACTAACGAAAAGAAGTGCTCATTTCTGAAAGAGGAACAGACCAATGTATTACAAAAACACTGCCTCGTTATTGCCTCTGGAGCTGGCACTGTATTAATGCTGTTATTGCTATTAGATTAATCCAAGTGCAGAGCTAATGCAAATTGAGACCTAAATGCTATCTCAAAATGAGGACACGAAATGAGACGGCAACATTTTGGATGCCTTTTATCAGAAATTGCACGTTATTATTTAGTTGTTAGGTATCGCAGAGCCAAAAGCATCTAAAGACAATGTTTTTACAAGATAAATTGATGCGACTTTTGGCTTTCCATAGAAAGGAAATTAAATCCTGCACCAAGTCTTACAAAACCAACAGCGGCAGATTACACAAATGTTTAGATGCCTAAGCTGGTTTATTGAAGACAACTACTGCAATGGCATCGACAAGTGGCCAAGACGGCTTTTTACAAATGGCCAACTAGTCTGTGATTACCTGGTCTGGGGTTTTTTTACATACAAARCSGWAWTWCSGYTTTGTATTTCCACATTTGAAGATGAAGGGGAAAAAGGAAAAAGGAGGAAAAAAATGAACTCATTATTTTATTCTGTCAATGAAGAATAACTAGGCACCAGCAAACACTGAGATGCCAGTTACTGTGTTACTTAAACAAGCAGATTCCTTTCCTTCTTCTTGATATATTATCATAACCACAGTTCCCAGAACCACTGTGGACTCCTCCTGCAGTTGGTTTATCTGCCTGTGATAACCCTGGTGGCTTGAGGCATCAGTTTTGGCAGTGCTAATATAACACTGCAAATGGCAAGACAGCCCACATGGCATGCTCCCCGAACAGCTGCAGAACAGCTGTCCCAATCTGACCTGATATCACTGATACATTGGATTTAAGCATGGGAAGACAATTTAATCTGCAGCAGAGATGGGATCAAGGCTGAAGATCCAGATCCAGGTTTCGCTGGACCAGAAGGCCTTTTCTGGGCTTGGGCTACAGTTGATGGCCTCTTGCAAAAAGCTGAGTCCACCCGAATTTCAAACACCCTGAAGTTGGTGGAGGTGCCCATTAGTATTGGCTAGCTATTTATATAAATATAATGTATATACATACACATATATATGCATGCATATATAACTATGCAGGAAATTGTACTTAATTCCCACTATTCAGATAGCTATTCTAACCCTAGTATAAGCTGATAGGGGGAAGAAAAGGTCTTGGTGGGTTCACGTACAATACTTCAGAGCTGATCAGTGGCAATTTGTTTAGCGCAAGTCACTTTGCATCAGCCGACACAGTTCAAACCAAGCCACTTCCACACAGTGTTGTGCCTAACCCTGGGCCCCAAGCTGCACTCCCAACACGAGAAAAAAAATAAAAAAGAAGAAAAAAAAAAACCAACTCCCAAACCAAAAAAAACCCAACCCACCCCTTCTAACATATCAGCACAGACAGAAATGAGGCTCTGAAAGTAGGACCACTATTGCAGCAATCTAACACTGGTTAGGACTGAAGCACTGAACACGAAAAAGAGTGTGTTCGATGCCGAGGTACACACCTCTTCCTCTGAACTGTCACTCAGGTCATTGGCAAGTGAGGCACTCAAGGAGGCCGCCTTGGGCTCCAGGTAGCAGAGGCACATAGCCAGAGGAAAGGAGAGAGTGAGGGCGTATGGCACTGAGAAAGAGGCAGAGAGCAGAAAGAAAAAAATGAAGAGGAAGCAAGGCACCAGGGAGGGGGAGCGGATGGGAAGGTAGTGCTGCACGCTGGCAGGCAGGAGGTTGGTTTCGGAAAGGTTAGGGAGCGACAGGTAGCCGTCGTCATCCAGGAGGGAAGGAAATGACTCTGGAAGTTGCAAGGAGAAGGAAAACAGTGTTCCGCCTTTGCCGGCTTTTTGCTTATAGCCGAAAGCCGCGTCTTGCTCAGCGGAGCAAACTCGCCCCTTTCTGTCAGAGTCTGGCTCCGACTCGCTGTGCTTTGGAGCGCTCTCTTTGGGCGCCTCACAACCTAACGACTTTGTTCGAGCGCTCTCCTTGCATCTCCTGCGAAGCTTTGCTGAAGATGCATCGGGGCCAGGCTGCGAGGATGGCGAGGGGTGGCGGGAGTCAATGCCAAGCAAAGATGGCTGGTGACAGAGAAAGAGCAGCAAACAAGGCGCAAAAGCAAAAGGACAAAAAGAAAACTGTAATTAGTTAATTTTCTTCCGTGATGATAAATAATATATATATATATATAAAAAATTATAAACAGTATTTTAACACCACAGCTTTCCACTGAATTAAATGGTGCATGTTCCCATGCCACACACCACAGGTATTAGTAAATCAGGGTTACAGCTTACAAAAGGCAACTTCTTGATTCAGCATTTGTCTAGTCATCCGCAGCACAGGATTTACATAAAAACCTTCACGGCCATATGTGGAGTTTCAGGTGCTGCCAATTTCCACTTACTGTAAGACTGGCTTCAGATCATAAGGAGCTTTCAAACATGAAGCACATGGAGAGCAACAAAGAAACGAGGGAACGTATTTCTAACTAACACACTGCTTGTGGCAGCATTCCTGCAGTCAGGAGGAGACCCCGTGGGAGCCAGATGCTTCCCACCTATGCCTTGGACAACTTCAGTAGCAATAATTAAAACCCTAAAGATTTTAAAACTCTATGTGCCCGAATTCCTCCATTACAATATTAAAAAAAAATGCTAGGTCCTAAACCTAAATAAAACACATTCTGGTTTGGGGGGGCATAAATCCATACGTCAGCTGTTACCGATGGAAAAAACAGTACTAGCTCGACACCTACCCCAGCAGCCAGCTCCTCAGCACAGCTCCCATCACCGCCCAGCCTGGCCTCCGCCGGGCGTCCCCACAGCCCTGCCCTCACCCCTGCCCGCCGCGAGCCGGAGCAGGCAGCGCCGGGGGGCTGGCCCCCTCCTGGCCATGCGCCCTGCTGCCCCCCACTACGCTGTGCCCCACCGCTTCGGCAGCACGTTGAAAGAAGGGAGCTGAGGGTTTTGGCTAGGYAGACCCCATGCTCTCTCGCTGGGGATCTGAAGGGGGGCTGACCAGAGAGAGGTCCGTGCCTCACACAGCCACATCTCCTCATAGTCAAAAAGTGACTCTTTACCCATAGCGAAGAGGTAAAAATGTACCCAACGCTTTTGCTACAAATGTTACCACAATGCAAAGAATATTGGCTACCAACAAGCAGGACTTGCTTTGATATGCCGCTTGTAGGGCATTCAACCAGTCTTTAAGGTCATCCAAGGACAAAAAATTGGTAGGAGGAGGGAGGTGATTCAGCAGGAGGGGTGACCGTCACCTAACACGCTCCCTGCGGGCAGCCAYGACTGCTCTTTAGAAGGACAACAACAGCCATTGCCACCAAAATACCCCAGTACAACAGACCTGCCACGATGCTGACAGATCGGAGGTGTTTTGGCCAAAGTCAACTAGGCGCACTTAGCTAAAGTGGCACGCTGGCTCCATGACCAAACCCTAAGTGCTCCAGCCACCACGCATCTCCCTGAGGAGCTATAAAAGGCATTTCACTCCCACTGCCTCTCCCAGCTCCCCAGAGCAGAATGACTTCAAAGCCAAAACTGCATTTGCCTGTACAAGCTGGTGTCAAATCGGAGCCCACAAGCAGGAGTTAGACACAGGTTGCACCAATGCTAGCTACTAAGCCTAATCTTTACCAGGTATATTAACACTAGGAATGGGATTTAAGCCCAGTATTTACACAGAAGAGCTCCTTCCCCTCCCCTTAATATTTTGCTTCTCTCTCTTCTCTAACCAGAACAGTTAAAAAACCCAATCTATCAGGTCAGACAATTTGTATTCCTGAATTAAACAACCAAAACCAAGCCTAACTTCAAACTGCTTACGTCTTCTTTATGGGCTTAGTGCAGTAAGCTCAAGTCAAAATTTAATGCTGATGGACTCACAGGACTTTACGTGAGCTAAATACACAGAACTTCTCTTTATATTGTAAAGGCAAAAAAGCCAAAGTAAATTTATTCTTTGCAAATACAGACTATTCACTTATTGACATCTTTGCAGTGTTAACATTTAGAATAACTCCTGGTACCTAAATACATATGGATAAAACAAAGGAAAAATGTCTTAGTGGAGAAGTTGAAAACCTACCTATAAAATTTATATACCCTTAAATAGGAATTTGATTTCCAATTTGTCCTGTGTTTCTTGAGACTCTATTCTCTTCATAATGAATGATGAAAAGTGTTAGCAGGTCCAGTGGGAGCAGGACTGAGACCTCTATCGGCTTACAGAACTGAAGCTCTATTAGCGGGTGGTTTAAACAGAAACCACTCCTTGGGTGGGTGGGTGGGCTAAAAACCATTCATTTGTGCATGTTTAAGTACCATCAAAATATTCTCCTAAAAATATCTTTGACTATTTCTAGCCATATATAAGGAACATACCATCTTCAAAATGCAGCTGATCTCTCCATTGACCTAAATTAACACACGCTTGGAACAGAATTAGTTTCTATTAGATATTTTCTGCATATTTGATTTTCATCAATGTTTCTCCATGCAGAAACTAATGGAGTTTCAAGAAGACCCCAGCTAAATTTTACAGAGATTATTTTTTTAATTCTACAATTACAGTCCACGCTTTCAAAAGAAAATCTTTTCTCATCTGCAATTTTCAGTATTTCAATTTGTTTCTGATTTTTGATACCTTATTTGCAGTTCTTTTTGAGGACTTGATCCTTTAGCTATGTAGCTCCATTGTGGCCTTATATGATAAGCTAGAAGTTCAGGTTCTAACATTTGCATGCATGACAGTTTTGTTGGTGTGAAGGTATACATCAAGGTTTTTCCTCATAAATGAGGAGGGTAAATCTTACTTGTTTAGCAAGTGCATCATAGTACACTTTTTGAATGGTATCCCTGATTCAGTATTTCATATTCTGTTTTCTTCTCCTCAATGTAGAAGAAACAGAGGACGTTTTACACCTGATCTTTTCTGATTCTACCTTATTTCTCTTCCCTGTCAAGCTCTGAAATTCCATTATCTTCTCTGTCCCCCTGTTTGATTTACCCCGTCTTGGTAACTCAGTAGATATAATGCACAGCCATGTGTGTACGTGTATGTGGTGGTGGTGGGATTGGAGATGGTGAGGGATGAATCAAATTTAACAACTGAGCAGAGAATCATCAACAAAAACAGTTTTCTTCAATGCAAAACTTCAAACGAGGGAAGCAAATGCTTTTGTAAGCCAGAAAAAAAAGCTTATAATAGTATATTAATACCCAAAAGTTAATAGAGAAAAATGCTCATTGAAATACATGCAAGGAAACAGAGCGTTATGAGAAGTAAATGAGAAAAATACAATAGTTTAAAGCACAGAGCTACATACAACAACACAGAACTATTTTGTTGCCTTGTCAAAAAAAAGAAAAAAAAAAAGATGCCCATACTAAAGTCAAAATACGACTGAAGACCAAAGGAGCAAAATGTGCACTGCTAGGCTACTTTTGGGTATTTCCTAAGGAGCTCTCTAATGCTATGTAAAAAACACTGTGCTGACTGTTAAGCGGATTTCAAAAAACAGTCTGAGGCAGGAACTGACTTTTACAACATCATACGAAATGCAAAAGGACTATAAAAAATACTGATTCAAGACACGTATATACACGCACGTACAACTGTGTATATTCTAGTTTCTTTTCACAGAACTAGGCATCTCCTCCCTCCCTAACAATTCTGCGTTTCTCCGAGCGCTCTCCAGGCAGGTCAGTTTAATACAAAACCCTCAAAACTCTACCTTGGCGTCATGGCGTATTGCCGAGACCGGGGTGACTTCCTCTGCTCTTTTCTTTTTGCCCTCTTCATCACCTTTCTCTTCTTCTGCCTTTTTCTCTGGAGTCACAGTGGTTATCAAGTTGGTCTGAGAGATGCCCTTTGTTGTGGCGTACTGGCCAGTACCAACCTCTGCAGCAGACACAGAATCCTTCATGTACATTTCATGGTTTTCATTCACTGATGCTAAAAGCAAATATTTAAAGAGGGAAAGTCTGAAATAGCTTTTGCTGAGAAGCTGCATAAAATTAAAAAGCTGGGTTAGTAAAACATTTGAGATATTGCTGAAAACACAACTATGTCATGTTTCAGGAAACCAGAAGCATGTGCATACATTTAAATAAACTGTTTACTTGAAATAAAGCTTGGAGCTTTTATATGCATAAACATATATTATGGATGTGTATACACACATTACTGTAGCTAATGTGTGCATTACACAGTTGTTAAACGTTAGCAAGCCATTAAAACTGCTACTGTAGTAAAACACCAGAAAAAAATCAATGCGTTGCCACTGTTATCAGGCAGGAAACATAAGGAGAACCATCTATGACATCAGCCATGGGGGTGGAAGAGATTTTTTTGGAAATCTGTCAGAATATAACAATGCAGATCAAATGCACGGTAAGTAACGTGCTGCATTAGAGGAAATGACAATATTGATGTAACACAGGCATAATATCTGAGAATCAAGAAATGGGATCTTTGTATTATGAAGTATTAAAGTCTGCCAGTTAAGTGAGCTCATTATCCTAAAAAATTCTGGGAAGTGATGGCATTCAATTCAGTGGACCAAACCAGAATATTTCAGGATGTAAACATTTAGTAATTCAGCAAACTTAAATATATATAAATGATTTTGAAACAAATAGTAAATTTACAGATAGAATGTAATCAAAACATTAATAATATACCCAGACCCTGCTCTTGACTACTGTGTAACTAATTTCTAAGTCAATAGGACTATTCAAATTTATAAAGTTACTTGCATCTGTAACAAATGACAGGGCCAGGATCACAGCGTGATCACRATGCAGAATGTTACAGCCACATTTGCATTATAGTAACAACATTAGTGAAGAAATCATAAGCATTGATTAAAAAACCTCTTTTCCCCATTTGCACTTATGCAAATTAACATCATAAAAACCTTGCAGAGTCTAACAAATGCTGGGGAAAAGCGTTTCAGATATCTTGTCTCTTGGGAATGAGCTTAGGAGGCGGGCGAAAGCAAAGAGAGTAGAGGGAGACATCTTGTTTAGATGTTACAAACAAAATAACGCAGAAGGATAATTTCTGCTTTGAGACACATGCACAGCCAGTTGCTTGGTAACGAGCAAGCAGCACATCAGAATTAGAAGATTCCAAAATAATTAATGACATGCAGCACCTTTAGGGGGAGAAAAGAAGGCTTTAGTACTTTTAAATCAAAGCTTCTCCCCCCTCCCCACCATCAGCTATATTCATTGCAATTCGTTTGTGATATTCTGGGGAGAATTCACCTTTTTTTTAAAACTGTGGCAATTCTGAATTTAGTCTCAGTCTTTTTTTCTTCAGAAATAAACTACAAGCTCTTTTTACTCAATAGCTGACAACAGTAACAGCTGACGAAGTAGCTGAGACTCTGAATCACACGCTGGTTTAACCTAAGGGAGCAGCAGAACCGTGACCTCCATGAATCACGGAGAAAGAGAGGAGGAGGAAGGACATACTATAAACCTGCGTATGTTGCTCTCCATCTCACACCTTCAAAAGTAACGTATGGAAAAAGCCTGTTAGCGCTCATCCGACTAGGATGCGAGGTAATCAGAAGCAAGTGTTATTACTCGATCAAGGGAAATAATTCATTTATGAATTGTAACATATACTTAAATGAAAAACCTACATAGGAAAAAAAGCCAAGTTAAACCAAAACCCAAACAGTTACTCATGCAAACCCTGAAAAAGCACTGAAGCCTGACTTGCTCGGGCAGGCAGGTCCAGGCTGGCAGGTCTAGGTGCCCCATCCTTCCCCAAAGCGGGGAAGTGCTTTGCAGGTGTGAGGCCAGGGAGAGAGGCTCCACGAAGAGTTGGCTCCCAAGGACCTCCTCCAGGCAAACACTTTGTAAGGACCGCAGTAGTACATTTAGCACAGTATTTCTCTGCATCCTCCCCTACCCCTGCAGTGAACATGCAGGTACTCACAGCCTCCACTCAGCCGAAGCTCAAGGAGATGAGATGACAAGAGGTTTATACCTAATCTAAAGCAGTGACCACTGTGATGATAACTTTTGACAAAGTCAACCGAGAGGACCTTACCCCCATCTAAGCTGCGAGACATAGTGTAACGTTTACTAGAAGACCGCTCAAAGTAAGGTGCGGGACGGTCTATGAGGGCGCTGGCTCTTCTCGTCTGGGCCTGCGTCCGTCCGCTGTAGCGAAACTTGGAGCCCAGCGTGAGGAACTTCTTTGGAGGTGCTTCTGGCAGCAGGAGCCTAAAACACACCAAGCAGTGCACCTGTTACTCCCCCTCCTCCAAAAATCAGTCCACTATTTCTGCAGAGGAGAGAAGATGACTGTTGAGCATCACTCTCCATCGTAACCTGTGCCTCATGGGTCTGCGGCTAACAGGGAATCAAAGGATGCCCTCATACAGCATGACAAAACCGCTTAGCTAATGCATTTGAAGAGCTGAGTTCTTCCTAACGGGCAAGATCACTCAGTCCCTTCCTGCTTGAAAATCAGATTTATTATTTTCTAATTACCAAAACTAAAAATAAGGTGTTCCTTGTATCAGGGACCCTGATCTGGGCTGAAATACAGATATATCTCTTATACTTCAAATTTAACATGGTGCTGCTATGCTGAGGACAGGGCCAGAACAGATTTCCAGTGAATGCCGGGCAGTATTCATTCACAGGGACTCAGACATTTTCAGGTTAGAGCCTTCCCACCCTCTGTATTTTAGCTATGGGAGTTTGCTGAAGAAGCCATTCTCCTGCTATAGAGTTTATGCTTTAGACATTGATTTTCCATTAAAAATCAGAAAACGCCCAAAAAATGCATATTCAATTTCTTTTTAGATCTTTTGCTGCTAAGACTACATTTCATATGAACGTACAGACAGCCTGAACCAATAGTTTTAAGAAAGGAGAGAAATTCTTCAGTCCTCCCAAACATCTTGAGAGGGGTTTTTAAGCGCTGGATGCCCTTTCACACCACTGAAAATCTCACCTTTTTGGGTTTCCATTGTTAAGTATCTCTTTGCTGACTATCTCAGCACAAACTAACTACAGCATTTATTCCACTATCCCAAACTTTTCCCCGGTCTTTTTAGGTGTCAAAAACATAGCTGCAAAATTCCTCTGTAATACAAAAATTACAGCTATGGATTGGGTATTCTGGGTGACCAAAAAAATACACCAACAACTACTGTCTGTATTTTCATATGTAATTAAATAAAAAACTCCTTTTTCTTTTTAAACTCTTACCCACATCCCCCAGTAACTTTCCATATAAGTTGTTCTCCCTATACAAGCGTATGTGCAGAAGTGCAGCAGAGTCCTTCGTCTCTTTAATTATAGCAGCTGATAATATCATGACACAGATAAAGCAAAACGATTAATTGGGACCATATGGTGATTTTAAACATTCAGTATCTATCTGAAATGGTATGAATAATTTGGGTGAAACATTTCAAATTTTGAAGAAGCAATAACCTGCCCTTGTCTGCTCAGAGATACCTCATGATCAAAAAGACAATTTGATTTGAAGGCGTTTGTCTCTGTTGACAGAATTGGTCTTTTCTGTTGCGTTTTATATCACACCTTTAGGAAAAGAAATTCACATACCTGAAAAATGTATGGTGCTCAACACACACTTTCCATAAGCGCTTTGCAGCACGATGATTTGGCAACTTAAACCCAATAGTGCTTTCAAACTGCTCAAACTAGGTAGGAAAAAAGAAGTAGTATGTATTTGATGCTGTGTATATATTTTTAGACAGTGTACACAGGTTCATCTTCATTTCCTCCATCTATATCATCTCAGTGCAAGGGTGAACRTATATGCTCATGTATATAACCACATATATACATATTCTACAGACTACTGTCTGGGAAGGAAGCTGTGAGTGATAATCAACGGCAACCTTTGCGGATCGTTTTTGGGGAGAAGCCCAGATAATGAGCAAGAGGTTTTTGATGGCGACAGTGATGTTTTACGCCCTATAGTAACAAAGAGATCAGTTAAGACTTGAGAGACTTCTGAGAAAAACATCATTTAAGTGTTGTAACCCTGTTGTTTTAACTTCACCAGTTTAAACAACAGTGGGAAGCCTGATAATAGCCTGGAGGGGAGCAATAGTCCCCAGGGACTGATCTGGTCTCACACAGCCTTAGATTAAGGAGATTTACAATGAAAGAACTAGAGTTAGTAAATCACAGTGTTTTTAGCTAATTTATCTCCTGGGGAGGATGAGAAAAAGACAGGTAATTGAAAAGAGTTGGCTGGAGATACTAAGAGACCTTCCTAGGTTGTGCTGCAGATTTATATATTCCAGCCACAAAAGCTGTGCCAGCTACAACTGCTAACATGTTGATGGCTACATGCAGATAGCTGAGTAGATGAAATAGTGTTGCTGTGATCGGAGAAAGGTAGGCAGAAGGGCATTTGTAAGGAAGCCTGGATCCCTATGGGGAGCTGACAGAGAGAAACGAGGCAGGAAACAGCAAAACAATAAAGAAGATATAAGCGACACATGGGATGGTGAATCACATTATCATCAAATGTGATTTGGGAAGAGACTGCATTGATTATTTTGCATAAGGAACTATGACCTGGTCACAGGATGCTACATACCAAGCCCAGCAGAGCTCAATAGGACTTCAGTGGTGGAGAGCTTGAGTGCAGGCATTGGGAACATCAGTGGCTATTAGTGTTTTTTTAAAATCAAACTCAACACTGGGAAGTTGGTTACTAAAACTGTCTGCTGAGAGGCAGGAGATGTAGGTTTGTGGACTTTGGTTTAGGACTTTAAAAAAGGCTCAGGCCCTGCGGCCGGTGGGGGTCCCCAGCAGATTTCCCAGGTCACTTATGAAGCCAGTACTGGAGACATTGGCTCGGGACTCCCAACTGCCATATTGCACTAAGGGAGAAATGCCAGTCCTCAACCCAGGTGATTTCTGTCCTGCTATACAGCTCCACCCTCTAAAATGGATATGGGTTTTTCATCTATCACAGGCCGATTATTGTACCAGCACTTAAAAAGGAGACACTCCTTTGCCTCTGATGATCCCGAACTCCTCCTGGGATTTTTACTAAGATTTATCATCTTATTTCTGGGTTGGTGCATGCTCAACCCATGAGGTAGGTATTTGCTATGCATCCGGCTGAGCCACGAGAGGGCACTCACTGTACGAGATTTCACATCACCTTCTGCAGAGTTGGAACATGAGCTCCTGTGGGCCTGGGAGGGCTAATGCCTGTAGCTACCAAAAATGCTGAATGATGGATGCTTGACTCCGTTTTTATCAGTCTCCAGATTTCTACTCAGACTCCAAATTTACCAGTCTGATACGCTTATAAAATTTGGTATGGCCTGTCTATATCTCTTAGTGGGTAAGATGAATAAACACTAATTTAATATACAACATGACGGTGGATGACRAGCACTCCATGAATAAGCAGTATGTTACTTAAATTCCCAAAGTATTCATAATACAGATGAGCTTTTTACATGCAGATGGCCATATTTATTCTTTACATTAGTTCATGGATGTAAACAGAAAAACACCAAAGAAGATTTTACCTGTATTTTAAATAAAGTATTTACCTAATCTTTCCCAAGAAAATCAGCACAAATTAAAAAAATATAAATGAAGAGGAATGTTAAAGGCTTGTAAGACATGACAAATCAACAAATCCATGAGAACACGTGTTCTTTTGAAACGGTTCATTCACTAAAGAGTGTCAGGATGCCCTTACCTCCCCTGGACGGATTTTGATGTAGAAGTTGTTCCTCTTGTAGGAAATTTTCAGAACCTTTGGCCAGGCAAATCTATTTATTCTGAGTCTGTCTCGATATATTAAGAGACCACTTGCACAAACTCCTAACATGATTTCCACTCCTTCAGAATCCTGGAAAAGCGAGCAATGCACTTTGTTGAATATTTCTCTCCTTACATCCCACAGCACTACAGATTCTTGTATACTGTGTTTCTATCTGAGCTACATCTTTTTAATGCATCAGCTGTAGTGACCTGATTTCTGAGAGCTACCCTACTCACTGACTGCATTCATGCAAGTAATAGTAAGGTTGGGCAGGGTGAGAGAAACTGAGTATTGCAAATGTTTCCTTATATTTTAGAAAGACTTCATTAGGAGGGGGGAAATTTTAGACATTATTAAAAGAATGATATTAACCAGATAGCAAAATTTTATTAGCATAATTTTAAAAAAGTGTTATTAGCATAAATAACAGATTGAAAGTAAGTAGGACAGCACACAAATTTACTTCTCCTGGCATCACTCATCTCCACGACTAAGCCTTGTGAATCCTTAGATAGATTTTTCTTCTGTAGTTTGCTCATCTTGGCTTCAGTTGGTTAGCTAGTTTCTTTAACGCTGTTGTGCCTATGCTCAGTATTTTCACTTTGAAATGACCAGCGGGCAGAAAGATGGGCATTTGGATGAGAACGATTCTTTTTAAAGTGTGCGACTGTGCCTGTGCCCATTTTTGACAGGGAAGCTGTAGGTCAGACACATTAGCACTATAAAAGATTTGGCCACAATCTTATCAGAATATACCCAAAATTATGTATTTTTAAAGTAAGAGGTGGACACTTCTCTTTACTTTAGAAGCCTTCGAATAGTCTAAAACCAATCTTCACTGTTTGCTATCACCACTAGCCTGTATAATTCTGTTTTTTTCATTTACCTAACTACYAATACTGTCGGAGAAAAGAAGGATCCAACTTAAAACACAGAGTTGTTCAGTAATTATTTTAAAATAACTTAAAGTTACAAAAGTTTGACAACAGAAGCTATGAAGATGTCACCCTATGATAATCATGAAATGAATGCATCATTTTCCTCTGGTTTTCCTGACAAGCCATCTTTTAGGCACACAGTGAAAATCTGATTACATTTTAAGATGAACACAAAGGCACGCACAGTCAGTCATGATGAAAAGGCTACGGCACAGCTTGAAATACAAAAAAATTGTTTTAAAATCAGAGACATAACACACAGTTAGTGCCACAAAGTCACTCCAGTGTTAGAAAACACACCAATAAAGGATGTATGTTCCAACAATGATGGTATCACCCCTTAAAGGTAGATTTTTTTCTAAGTAAAGCTCTCACATGGTATCATTGTGAGGCACTACAGAAGAGACAAAGTTAATTTTTTTCAGTGGACTTCAATGTCACAGTTTCCTGATCAAAAAGTAACGTCTAAATACAGTGAATACATTCTGAAAAAGAAAGTCTCATTACCACTAATCCCACTGCCTGGCCAATGCCTGAAATGCACGCGTGCTCACATACGGCACGCAGCTGCAGGTGCAAGGGGCTCCTTCTTTTGATATACTTTCTCAAAAACTTGTTGAGAAATGCAGTCTTCCCTCATCCCCATCCTTGCAGAAGACCTAAGTCCATTCACGGCTTCTTTTACTTGTCGGTGTCAGAGACTGCTTTTCAACAGGATACTACTGGCGTAAAACGAAACCCGAGTAAGAGAAGAATTTGGCTTTTTTCAGAAGCCATGCGGTTGCACAGAACAGAAAACCATCAGCYGTAACGGCCGAGGCATGAGACGCTGAGCTGCACATCACTGCAGCTCTGCGTATGAATGGGAGGTTTTATCAGAGCGGTGACAGCCCAGAGGACAAATCTGTCTATTTGAACACATTGTTTATCATAGCCTCGCGCTGGATAATTGAGAACTAGTTTTAACAGCAGCTGGCAAGTCCAGCATCTGTTGAATACCTAAGATACCGGGACAGCCTTAATGAATTGACATTTACATAGAGACATCTGCCAYGGTGTGACTTCCAAAAGACATCCACAGAGATACTTGTCCCCTAGCCTGATACCATCAGATCTCACTGGCTGACCTAATTAAAACTAAACATTACTTCTCATGCAGAGTCTACTTTTTCCACTTCCAGCTCAATTTCCAAGATTACTGTTGGGTTTCTTAACCCACAGACAGACCCAATGCGGTTAGCACTGCAGCTTTTTAAATTAAGACCATCACTTTAGAGAGGGATCGGCTTGTCTACCAATGTATCTTGCTCTGAGTCTTTCCATATGAAAAACAGAAGAGTAAAACTGGCTAATGATACTTTTTGGTGGGGGAGGGGGAAGGTTACCTCAGGATACCCCATCTTAAATTTCACAGCCTTTCTCCAATATTCTGAAAAAAATGCTTAGGCCCTAATGCCACGCTATGTTAAATTTTCAGTAATGAAGCCTGTAACATATTTAGAACAGGAACTCACTTCGCAGATTTCTCTGTGTTGGACAAAGGATGTTGAAAAAAAGCTACTGAGTGACATTCGCCAATCCGCTTCTATCTCTGCTCCAAATGTGCCTCAAGATTTTGTGCCTATCTGCAAGACACAGGGAAGGCAGCGGCGTGCCTCCTGGTAGAGTGCTGCCCGTTGAGCCAGACCCAGATTTTTCATTTTCAGTGAAGGCAATTAACAGAACACAAAAGATTGCCTTGAATTCTGTAACACACATGCACAGCTCCTACAAAATGCCCCAGGGACACGGTTGCAGGCCCTTTCAAGATCCGAGCTGCAAATTTATCTTGGTTCTTGAAAGGATCTGCTGCAGCATAAAAACAGCCTTACAGTAATTTGACCTTTACAGAAAATGCAGCGTTCTCCACTGCTTAGGATTCTTTGTTCAGCACGCATTTGCCAAGGATGCTTGCTAACCTCAGAGATGTTAAAATCCATTAGCCTTACTTTGAAGAGTGAAGAAAAAAATAGTAATTATTTATTTTGAAAAAAAAAAAAAAAACCACACCACAAAAAAACCAGACAACCAACACAAGGCTGGTAGGTGGCTCTCCCAAGCCACAATAGGAATGACCATGTTTTGTTCATAACTTAACCTGCTGATGATTAGAGAAACTACTTCATCATGGGAGAATGTTTCCAGCAGAGTTACTGCCCTTCCAGTCAACTACAACAACCACACTTCAGAAGAGAGACAAGCTGCTGTCTCCCCATTACTATCAATCTGATTAGGTTTCCRGCACAGCTAAACAATTGCTTGAAAGTTCTCTGCAGTGTTAGAAATGATCTGCTCATCTAGTTAAGATACCATAGTTGGCCTTATTAAATTGGAAAATGTAGCTGAATTAAATGACAATTGATCACTCTCTGGACAGCTTCTAATATCCTTCCTCATTACTCCATCCATTCAATATTTTCCCAAAGGATTTGACTGTTTAATCAACATGAAAGGTTGATGTGCAACATCTTTGAATCTATAGGCTAGGTTATGTTACAGTTATAAGATATATTTATGCTTATCCCACGAGTCACCTTTCCTCATGTTGACACATGATGTATCCCACAAAATGCCCATCTCAAAACAACAAGGAAGAATAAATCAGGGAGTCCATGCAGATTCAAGTACTATGCCACAGGAGAAAGATGACCAGTGAAAGAACTATAGTCCATACCTTGGCATGATGGAGATCTACTCCATACATTGATAGTTTTTTGGCATTCTCCAGGAAATGCATCTCAGCCTCTGCAGGTGTCATTCCCCTGAGGAAAAGCAACCAATTCTAGCATCAATGTTAAGGAAACAAGAGTCTGAAATAAAATCCAGCACCTGGAAAACACTTTCAGCCTGTCAGAACCACAGCCGTACCCCTTAGATGGCTGGGTACCTACCAAAGCCAAAGCTCTGGTGGAGGTCCTGTTATCTTTCATGCTGCAAAGCTCTTCTCTAACCAAAGACATGGAGAGGAGTCTTGTCCAAAAAATATTCTTATTAGGTATCCTGCAGCAGGTTTTAACATCTCCTGATGCACCAGGACGGTACCTGAAGGCAGGCTACAGCCCACACTGATGCCCTCTGCCTACCTGTGGCTCTTGTGCAGCTCAATCACTTTATCCTCCAGCTCTTTAGTGTGATTCGGCGCGAAGCGAAATTCGCTGACGTAGTCACTGCCGTACTCGTCAGGGTCATAGTCGCCGAGCTCCGACTGCACGGTGTAGGAGCCCAGCAGGGCCAGGGTGACAAACGAGCAGGGCAGCCGACCCGACACAATGTCATCTCTCAGCTGCAAGCAGAGGTAGTACCTGCAATGGAGCACCAAGACGGCTCAGAAAGTGCTCCTCCAGCCTTGCCCCCAAAGGAGCACCGCCCAAGCACTGGAAAGAGGCCTCGGTTCGTCTACTAATTTGCAGATAACTCCCAAGCCCAAAGTTTTTCAGGCATTAACAAGGATAATAATAATTTTGAAAAAAAAAAAAAAAAAAAAAAAAAAAAAACCAAACCCAAACCAAAAAACCCTTGCCTAACTTACGGGTAGCAACGCCTAATTTATCTTTATAAAGCAGCATGGAGATCTCTTAATAAAATAGGTTATTACTTTGTTTAGTGACCTAGATGGAGACTTACTCATTAAACATACCAGGTTTCCATCATAAATCACTAAGATATATAGCTACTTGATAATTCTTTTCTTTAAGGAGAAAAAATAATTAAAAACCCCAAATACTGTTCATAAAAGGGCAGCTGAACTCCAAGCCTTTCAAAAAACATAAGTTGTCTCTTTAGCAAACTGTTGAGCTTTCTCAAAAATACATTTAAACAGTAAATGCTGTTAAAACCACAGTGATAAACAGTGCAAGGGATCACCAGATAGAGGAAAACAGAAAAAAAGTGAAAAGCGTTGGCTTGGTGGCGAAGGCATGGAGTTCCCAGGGGAGATTTGAGGGTGACAAGAGGAAAAAAGCAATCCTTTCTTTCGGAAGACCTCTGCTGAAGCGTGAACTCTTGGCACACTGTCTTTCTGCGCAGTGCCTAGCACGGGGGACCTCTGATCTAAGCCAAAGGCTTCACGCTACCTTAAAAGCAACAAGTAGTCCACAAAGCAACGAAGGTTAAAAATATCCACAGGTTGCAAAATGTTATAACAGGCTAGGGAACAGTTTGCTGATGGCACAAAACTCGTCATGGCTCAGAAGTTTTCCTGCCTTATACCAAGGAGGAAACCAGGTGAGGATTTTTTTTGGTTGTTGTTGCAATCTGAATACAAAACCAGAGAGCAGAGGTGCAGACTGCAGAGCTAAGTGATTTGGATGGCAGGGAGCAGCCATTCATTACCACCATCTTCCCTATACCGTGCACATCAATTGCTTACCTTGTCAAATGACATACAAAATTTACACACATGCTTATTCTCATCCTTCTTCTTTCCTTTCATGGTTATGATTTTACTTAAAATAACAACTTGTTACCACTGGCAAAAATGGGCATCGGGCATCTTTGTGAAAATTAGTATCAATTCTCAGGAATATGTATATTGGAAAAGCTGGGGTTTAGGGTTAAATTATGCAAAAGTCTTCTTAGCTCAGAGGATAGACACTGTTCACAGTGTTTTTTCTGCCAAAGCATCGCATATTTTCCATAAGCTCATAAGAGAAAGGAAGCCAATGGGAATACAAAACATTCTTTTTCTTGGATAATTAGAGTGTAAGCACTACTACAAACAGCTTTTAAGCCCCTTCTAGAAAGGTATTTAATGTTTTAAACACCTGGTAATATCTTCAGATAGCTGGGCAGGGTCTGGAGGGTAGAATTTCACATTAAATGCAAACTGCCAAGCACCACCTGGAAAAGAGCACAGATTGACTGAAAGTACACTGTAAGTGCAAACGGAGATGCTCATGCTGTTCGAATACCAGCAGACTTAAAAATACCCCAGCCAAGCAATTCATAAGAACAGGATATAGTATCTTTTTCCCATACATCGTTCTGAAGATACTACTTTTCCCTCTCACAGTTACAGTATTAGATCAGATTTTACAGCTTTTTTCTTACTTTGTAAGATTTCCACTGAAGCGAGGACCCTAAGGGAGCAGTAATTTATTACTAATGCTAAAAAAACCCTCAGTCCGAAAACAATGTTTACTGGAATTAACCATCTGAAAACACAGCCTATGCAAGCTTTAAAAACCAATAACCCAAAACACAGAGGCGCTGGAAACACCGCAAGCGAGAGTACGAATGGGCTCTGGAGCAGGGTGATGTGCCGAGTTCTGGCTGCCCAAACCAGCTCACAGCATCCTCTCAGAGTGCTGCCTCAGCACAGAGCTCCTGTCTCCAGCAGACATAAATTACTGTGCAGACAAAACTGCAAGGACAAACATGGAGAGCATGACTGAAAAACAGTRCATAACACTGGGGAATTCTTATTTAGCTATTTCAGTAAGTTTAGGTGACCCATGGGATGGATACCGGTTTGCGTCACCGCAGTTTGTGAAATTTTTTTTGGAGCGTTAGCTTTAAATGTTGTAAAGAAAGACTATCAAGACTAAAAAAAAGGAGGAGTTGAACATAGTACGTAAATATAAAAGCTATTCTGAAAAAAGGGACAGGTTATACTAGCACATGCCTCGAATGCAAATAAAAAGCAGTAACAAACCTCCAAACCAGTGTTCTTACAAGCAACACAGTGTTTTTTCAGTAACAAGACTTTTCACCGAGGCCTCTGTTGTGGGATATACCTCTTACACGTACTTCTACCACATAAATTGCAGTATTTCTGTAGTCAAGAAACCAAAGCCAAAGTAACGACACTTCTGTTTTCTGAAATGCATTGATGTCAAAGTACAAATCTAACTAGAAATACATAGATCTCTCTTGAAAAGTCAGTATTGGCCGTGTAACGAGGAAGTGCTCGTGAACAGTGAAAAACAGGACTCTTCCTTATCAACCTGACAGGGTAGGGCTTTCCCATGATCTTCAATTCAGGGGCACCTTGTGCCTAGGCACCTCCTAAAGAGTATGGGGTTTGAAGGTGTATCTGGTGCACTCTCYGGTAAGATAGCTTATATGCTGGACAGGTCTGCTTGTCTGGAAATACCGTATGGGTGTCCTAATTGGGTGTTTGGGAGTATTTAGAGATGACAAGGAAATTTCATCCCGTGCAAAGCCCCATCCACTTTGGTCATCCACGCACCCGAGAAAACAGGCTCAATGTGCAAGAAGACTTTTGACATTTACCATCAGGACTTCAGCTCTCGGTTAGACTTTTGGGCTCCTTGATTTTAGGAACTTTCCCACTCTCTTGGGCCATAAAAGCTGGTGGAAGGAAGATTTGGCTGGCAGTGAGGATGGGGCACAGTCCCACCAGGGAGTGGACCGGCCCCAAGGTGGGAGCAGAGCCTGTGGGTGACACCTGGCCCCACGACAGAGGGAAGGGGCCATGGCCCAAAAAATCTGTTCCTCTGGCACACACAAAATAAATCAAACCTATGATATAACCTATCATATAGCATGAATGGTTTAAGGTACCAGAGTAAGAGGCCTTCACCCCTCACTTACAGGGGTTTAAATAAAACCTAACATGGTGCAAGTTCGCGGGTTGTAACTAATGGGGCACGAACCAGGGGCCGCACACATGGCAACAGCCTCATTTCTCGAGCACTGGGATGAAATCCCTGTGGTCTGCAGTGGAGTCACGGATATCTGAGTGTTGTACAACTCAACCAGCATTTAGCAGGATTATATATATGTGTTTTGGAAAGTGCCATGGGCAACAGTCCTACCTTTCCACCATTGTCCTGTTCCAAACTTATGGGGTGAATTGTACAGAGCAAGCAAATTATTGGTCATCTTCTGCAAATACAACTGCCCTCGCGTCAAGTCCAGGATGAGACTCTTCTGCCCCTGTTAATCTGTCGCTGTCACAACCTTTCACTGTCTATCTCATGGCTTGGGCACACATTAAATGCATTTCAAATCAGTGATGTGGAGCTGAGCTGCTTTACTTGCATTGACCATCAGCCTAACCTGATTCATCGAGGTCTACAGCACCTTCCTCTCCGGATCCACCTTCTCAAGAGATTAAAAAAAGGCAGATTTTCATTACTTTTTATTGCAGATCACTTACTTTTAATGAAAATAATACTGGTGGAAAGGTGTGGTTGCTCACAGTAAGTGGGGAAGTTTTACAGCCAGTGTAAATTAACCCTTTGAATCTTGGAGAGGGAGGTGATTCATTTGCTGGGCCTGACCCAACAAATGTGAACTACCAGATGTATTTGCTTGTGAAAGCACAAGTACTAGAAGAGATAATTTACAAAACGTGCAAAGAAAAAAACTACTGAGGCTTTCCTGCCCGAAGAAGTCACACACACAAATATTTCATCAATTTTAAAAAGTGAGGGGGGGAAAAAAAGGCAGGTCAAATTTTGAGCCTGGCAGTCTTGACAAGTTTTTCCTTCGAGAGGTTTTTGAATTTCTAATGTAGCAGACGGCTAAATTTAACAACCGAGCTTTTTAAAATACTCATGTGAAGCAGAAAATTGACTGGTTCTCTGTGAAYTGAATGGCCATTTTAGGAGCAAAGTTCAAGCTTTTGAAACGCAGGAAGGAAAGATATTTTAGATAGAGTGCTATCTTTACATCAGTGAAGTATTTCAGTATGGGGCACGAGCAGCGTTCCTGGATATGATATAAATATCAGTAACACAAAGAAATAATTTATATACGTGGCCTAGTCCCTAAGGGTGCGTTGCTTAATGTCAAACTTCAGGTTTTTGCATCTCTGCAAATGTCAAGTTGTTATCAGCAATACAAGTTCATGTGTTACGAGCCTCAGTAACCTCCTGCACTCATTATAGGGTAAAATACCTAAAAGATGCAGGCGATTCCTTTGCCAGGGACTGGGGACAGGATGCAAAAGAAGATTGTGAAATAGGCTTTGTCGCCCCGGGGGGAGTGCGCTCTCCTGGGGGAAGGCATCGAGAAGGGGGCTGTGGCCCTGTCCCCTCACCCTGTGGGCAGCGGGGCCGGGGCGAGGGGCTGGGGAGAGGGGGCTGCCCTGCTGAGCCCCYGGTGCTGGGGGCACCCCGGTGGGACGGGCCCTTCGACCCAAGAGCGGCAAGTTACCCCCATGGTTTGGGAACAAGCCCAGAGGATCAGAGGGGCTGGGCAATGATGGGCATGTGGTGCCCAGGACATGCCGCTCACGTGCTGGGGAGCCCACTCTGCCTCTCGCATCCCTGTTCGGCGCCACAGGGGTCCAACTTCTTCACAAACACAGATAGCAGTTTGGAGGGAGACACTTTTTTGTGTAGATTTTGGGGTCCGGATACACCAGAATGAAAGTTTTCCAGATCCCCTGAAATAAACACACCAACGGTAACAAACTTACTTCGGATCTGCTTCTTGATTTCCTTGGCAGGGTCCAACCAATTCTGCAAAGAAAATGTTTCCTTTTTTCAATTTGAATTCAAAAACACAATAAACATTATTTTTAAAACAGTGCTATGAGTCAAAGCTAGAACACGCAAAGGTCTGCCAACCCCTTTCTCCTTGGAGCAGCAGTAGGCAGGGATAACACTAACTTTCAAGATGCGGCCCTGGGTAGAAGCAGGATTTTTATTAACCTTCCCAGACGTTGAGGGGCTGAATGGTTTGAAATAAAAAATAACAAAATAGAAATTAGTAAAATAAATCCACAGAAACCTTTTTCCAGAGTATCTTCTGGGAAAATTAAATTTCTACAAGTTTGTTAAGAAGGTTTTTTTTTTTTGGTTGGTTGGTTGGTTGATTTTTTGCTCTAATCCTGGAAGGGCTGAAAAAGATAAGCAAACATGGCATAGGGTACTACCCCATTTGCAACCCGGCGTGGGCATGAGGGGCTCCCCAGAGGCAGAACCGCAGCACCAGGGCTGCCCCCATCCACGCCGTGCAGAGCCCGGTGACTACACAAGACAAAACCCCTGCCGAGGAGGTGGGGAATTATCATGGTGATATGTTAYTACTCCATGGATGCCAAGGAGCAGACGAAATTCCCCTGGAGGAGGCGCACAGCAGCTTAGGGTCTCTTAGTGCCGCTGCTGCCCTGTCTTCTAACAGAATCAAATTAATATTTAAAATCCGTCACACAGTCCAGAACAAAAAATTCGCCTCCCCTAGGAAAGTTCCACTTTCTCCAAAGAAAGATAAACAAATGTATCAGAGAAAGAAAAATACTAAAGTAATATCAAACAAGCGGAACACAACAATCTCCCCCCAACAAAAACAACCAGTTTGCAGCTGTCCAAACCCGGTCTGTGGTGCAAAACATGAGCCTGAAGAGCTCTAGCTATTGCTGAGCACAAAAGCACACTATGCACCAAGAAATTAAAGATGCATCAGGATTTCTATTTTCAAAGGTGACATGTGATGTGGGCACGTATATTGTCTGGCTGGAAGTTACCTGGCAGAGGATGGAGGTGAACTGCTAAGTACTTTGATATTAAAAATATGCATGTTACTGATCAATAAATGTGGTGGCAGGCAGTATTCTTTTAGCTGTTTAGCTCTGTAAAGTCACAGGCAATCTATAAATGTTTAGTACTTCTAAACCACCTGTTAATAATGAATACATTCTCCTCTTTCCAGTACAGGAAAGCACACCTATCTGGAAACGCACTTAAACATCTGCCTAACTTTTACCACAACTCAAAACTAAGCATATGCTAAAGTGTTATCTTGCACTGGCATGGACCAAGTGTCTGCTTAAGTGATTTTCTGAATCAGAAACAAAACCCTTACATTTAGAAGTCTGTAAAGAAAGGGGAAAAGAGAGAAAAAAGGACTGATTTCTTTTGTATCATATATAACTGAAACAAAGGGAAGCCTAGAAAATAAAACTGTTGTTCTCACAAGACATATACAGCTGAAGAAGCGGTAATAGCTCCAGCTTCACCGGGGAAGACCTTTCGGGCTGTGCAAAGCACAAAATGCCTTCACCTGGTGAGCTCTGCTGGCACATACTGCTAAAAAGTTTTGTTACTGGTTTCTTTCAAAATATTTATCTTAAAATGCCAAAACCACACAGCATATTTTAAATTATCCTTTGATACTCTCTCTTTCATCATACCATGTCCAAAACAATATTTATGTATCACCTGCACATTAGATCATTTTGGACACTGTTAATACACAGCTTATTTAATACTGAAGTTGAGACACAGACAAGCAGAATGTGATTCACTGTTGCCGCCAGCTGCTTCTGAAGACTTATGTCTTTAGCCAAATCAACAATAACGCTCAGATAAAGCAAGCAAGACTTAAAGCCTTTCTTCATCTTAGCAGTTAGCAGGAGCAGTCAATCAACTCCTGCCTATGTGTACCCCAACCATAGTATTAAGCCTATTTTAGTATTATATGTTTAGTAGCATATCTATGAAAGTAAATCTGACTTTCATCTATGGCAGTAATGAAATAAATCACACTAGAAAGAGAACCAGGTATATGATTAACTTCTTTCATGCCATAAATAGCCAACACAGAGGGAAGCCAGGGAAACACAGGGGGTGCTCTCGAGAGGTACAGAGTTACAAAAACCCACAGCTCAAGCTATGTCTATGGAACTTGGCAAGGAAGGTAACAACTTCTGAACTGTTTGCAGCTGTCTGGGGGGTGTCTCGCAGAGCTCTGATGTCCACATGCCAAAGGCCAGCCACAGTTTTGTGGGTTACCTTTTGGTTTTCTGTGTCTCTGTATGTTAGCCCAAAGTAGTCTTTTTCCAAAAGGTTCAGATGCTCACACACTTTGTCAAATAGCACTTGACCTCTGGAACGTTTCTGTAGGAAATGAACAGGAAAAAAGTCACGTTTGCAAAATAAACACATTTTCTGTTTAATTCTCAAATCAATAACCCCAAAATTATTTATTTAAACTCATCCATCTTTCAAACTTATTGATCTGGAGCTCCATAAGAATCTGCTGAATAGGGCAGATCTGCTTTCCATAAAAGTTCATGTCGTCTTGCAGAGTTAAAAATAAGTCAATACATGTCATGTTTCAAGTTTCAATTAGAAGATCTCTTCTGTCTTTCAGAAAATGCAACTTCAAACGCATGCCGAGGTCGTATCTCAGCAAACCTGAGCGTTCTTTGCATGCAACACTAGGAACAAGCAGCGGTACAAAACATTCCTGGTCATGGACTATCAGAGCGGTGACTAGGGGGCAATCCACTGAAGGAAAAGCTGAATGCGGAGATATTTCTTGCTTCGTTAACCATGTGCACTGATTCCAGGATTGTTTTCCGTCTAATATATGGGGAAATACGATACACCATCTACTGAAATCACTAAAAGAGCCTAGTATCTCACTGGGAATGCAGCTGGGTGAGAAAGCAGTTTTCCAGTGTCCCACTAACCTTCTTTACTGCTACCACGTTAGATGAGAAGATCTCTCACTGTCAACAGCCAGAACCCTTAGCAAAAGCTTTGTAGTATCTCTCGTATCGGACAGTAAAAATTCAGGTAATCCCTGTTCTCAGCATTATATGTAACATTGAGAAAAAATCTCCAAAAAACCAAACGCAGACAGAAACGCCCTCTGCATAAGCTATGTGTGCCAACTTCGATATGCATTAATTACAATAAACAATTCAAAATTATTTGGGCCACTGTTTTATCACTGCCTGCTTCCCTAAGTGCAACTCAGCCAAAGGAAAAAATCTCCCCACTTTATATCAAACACACGCGTACATAAATATTTCAGTTGATGTCAGCGCCACATTTTCTTTATCTGTAGCACACACGTGACTTGAAGCAGACTGGAAACACACTGCTTGCTTCAAACGCAGCGCAGGAGGCAGACACAGAAGAGGAGAGAACGCCGCCTCCGAATTTACGCGCCTCCACCGACAGAGCTGCGTCCGGACCGCGCTGCCAGCCCAGCAGCCTTGGCTGGCGGGGTGGATATTTCACAATCCAAGCTGACATAGCTATGCCAACAAACCCGTGGAGCCCAATGCTGGCCTCAAACTATTTTAGAAGTGGTAAGCAAGCCAAGACAAAAGAAAAAAAAAAAAGAATTGAGGGTTGCTGCCTAACACCCTGCGAAAACATTACGAGAAATGATGGAGGGAGCTGTGCAGCGTAACCTAATTTATGTTAAATTCAGTACTTCTACTGGGTCTCTGATGTTCTATTAGAAAGGAAGCATTTTTATCGATGGGGAAACTGAAGAGTGTGGCTGATAGTCTAGCAAGTGTTCTCCAGATGAGAAAAAAACAGGCACAGAAGTGTACTGCAAGCGTATTGCTGTAACTTCATTCGCTGTGTCTTCCAGTATCATTTGAGCACAGAGCTCTAGGGCCTTGTTCTGCTTGTCACGTCCTTTCCACTCTGTAGTAGGAAGCACAAATATACCCCAGCTCCTTTATAATTTCAAACAAATGTTTAGTTAATTCTTCACGCCCCAAACTTGGAAGTAGATAATAAGAGGTTGGTGGTTTTACACTTGATGCTCCATGGAGAGGATCAGATGGATAAAAAAGATCTCACTACTGGTGTGCAGAGAGAAACCAACTCAGAGCCTTCAAGCCAAAACAGTCACATTTCTGCTATAAGCAAGCAATGCTGTATTTTGCCAAATTTCTTGCTTTTCCTCTTGATAACAAACCAGGTGGTTATACTGAATGGAGAGAAATAAGCAGGTTAGCTCTAAAGGATACCGGCTTTGAGAAACACTATGTCTGCACCACCACACCATTTACATGTATTTGAATTGTGACACTTCAATGTCCTCTTAATTTTAAGAGTCACACAAGGCCAACACAGAAGCTGTTTTATGTGGCCGATCCGTGCAGCTACACAGATGTCAGCTTTGAGAAATAGTAGCTAGCAGCTGCAAGGTACGGTGTTTTAATAGGGAATTGCAGGAAACAGTTGTGTGGGGCTGTTCTGTAACAAAAACCAACCAACCAAAAAAACCCCAACGCTCAGGACTTCTTGTTTGGCTACACGTTGCGGGCAAGTGAGAATAAGTATGGTAAGCCTGGAATAATTCGCATAGCTCATTTTTTGTCCATGACAAAATGGATCCTCCTGTAGGGAGACGCCCAAGTTGTACTCGACCACTTTCCACAAAATTCCTGCTGCATCAGGATACGGAAAAGCCCTGCTGGTGCTGTGAGAGGACGTCAGAAATACCACATACAACAGACAGCCCTTCCTGGTCGGGGTCCTCTCTTCACCAGACACCAGGTGTGAACTGGTGATGGTTGAGGGGAAGCCTTACCAGGACCACTTTCCTTCTCACTGTCCACAGAAACGCCCATCAGTGTCCAGATGAGCCTCACGTTGCAGCCTCGCCGCTGCCCCTGAGCACCTCTTCCCAGGTCAGAGCTGACCCGGGGGAGCAGGATTTAGAGGGCTCCTGTCATTTGGGGAGTGGGGGCTGCCTGGCAATGTAGCCACCACTGATGCCCTCCAAATCCTCGTGTACCTGTGTATATGCAGCACCGCTGTTTTGCACCCATGCAGCATTAGCATGCACACCCTCTTCCTAAAACGTTGCACAAAAACACAGTGAGGGGAGGCTACTGCATTAACCCATGGGAAATTAAGAGGTTTAGTTAGGAATATATAATTAAAGCAACTGAACAGACCTCCTACGCTCTTGTTAGTTGCTTTTATTTTACCGTGTGCCCAAATAAGCATGCCAGACAAGGCATGGGTATCATTGCTTTGGCAGGGAGAGAATGGTCAAGTTGCAAATTCATACAGCTCCTCAACCCACCCTAAACCTTTGCTTTCCACCATTTTGGGGTGACARGTCCAAGATGATGAAAGGCTGACAGTCTGCCGGTTACTGTGGATCACAAGTTAATGCCAAAAATGCCAACAAATTCTCAGCAGTCCAAAAAATGTGGATTAAAAAAATAAAAAAATATCAGACTTCATGCTATAAAATACTGGCCCTATAAATGAAGAGTTTTTCTGGAAGGTAAATATGGCAAGAATCTCCTTCCAGAAATTTTCTTAGCTATTTTTCAGGCATGAATAGGATGAAATGAAATGTGCAGATGTGGAAAAAGAGACGCTTTGCTTAAGCTTTGGGAAATCAAGACAACAGAAAGAATGCAAAACATAGATTGAATGGTATAAATGAGTACAAATGTCCGGGAGCAAAAACTTTACGGTTTTCACAGCCTCCTCCCTGCAGCTCTATAAAGGCCAGGGCTCTCGCTTGAAGCTGGAATGGGAATAAACAGCCTCCTGGTCAAGCTCCCAGTGAAAGGAGCCAGCAGCAGCGAACTTGGCAAGCCTGTGCCCGCCAGCAATTCCCACACACAAGGGAGAGGAGAAGTGGCCTCTCTCCTTGCCAGCTTCTCCTCAGTTTTGGAGCTGAGCTTCTCTCCCCTTGGGAGGCTGAAGGCCACAAAAGGCTCTCCCATCCCCTAATTGGCTTCTCCAGAAACAGTCCACTCTCAAACCCCTCCACGTCAGCTTCTTCAGCCCATATCCCTCCATCCCACCCCTGTCCCCTTACAAGACCACCAGACCAAGATAACACATTGTACATCACTGAGAGTGAGAAGCTCAAAAATTAAGTACTTTGACCTTAGCTCTGCGTGGATAACAAGATTATTATAAAGTCAATTATTCTCATTGGTGAACATTTGGGTTCAATGCCTGGTATTTCTTAATGCAGAAAAATAATCAGAAAGTTTTCCTTTATTATGATTAAGCCCATAAGCTGTAATGTACTTATGATAAACAAACATTATTAAAGTGAAAAAACGCAAGCCTTTGTTATAGATACATTGTCCCTTCAGTCACAAAATACGTATTGCGCATTAATATAATCACTGAATCACAGATTGGCTGAGGCTGGTGGGCACCTCCGGAGATTGCCTAGTCCAACCCTTCTGCTCACGCAGGGCCACCTAGGGAAGGTTGCTCAGGATCGTGTCCACTTGGGTTTTGAATTATCTCCAAGGGTGGAGACTCCACAGCCTGCCTGGGCGACCTGTGCCAGCATTTGACCACCCTCATAGTAAAAATGTTTTCTTCTTCCATTTAAATGGAAATTCCTGTAATTCACTTTGTGCCCATTGCCTCTTGTCCTAGCACTGGGTACCGCTGAGCACAGTCTGGCTCTGTCTTCTTTAGTCCTCCCATCAGATATTGATACGCATTGGTAAGGTCCCTGAGCCTTCTCTTCTCCAGGCTGAACAGCCCCAGCTCTCTCAGCCTTTCCTCTCAGGAGAGATGTTCCAGTCCCTTTCACCATCTTTGTGGCCCTTTGTTGGACTCTCTCCAGCATGTCCATGTACTGGGGAGCCCAGAACTGGACCCAGCACTCCAGAGTGTCTCACCAGTGCTGAGCAGAGGGGAAGGATCACCTGCCTTGACCTGCTGGCAACACTGCCTAATGTGGCCCAGGATGCCCCTGGCCTTCTTTGCTGCCAGGGCACACCGTTGACTCTTGTTCACCTTGATGTCCATCAGGACCCTCAGTTAATAATAAACCCTGTATTGCAGCAATCAAGCTACCAAAACTGTATGTTACTGTACTGTGATAAGCAATGAGGAAAATTGCATGGGAAATGAGCAACCAACAATGTAATACAAAGATATGACACCAGCTTCCTTGTCATGCAGGTACTAGTAAGACCCCAGGAACCCTCTTTGCTATTTAGTGCGATATAAGGAAGATTTCAAATGTTATATGCTGGACAGTGCTTCCCAGACTGGAAGCTAGTTGGGCCAGAGGAATATTTACCAGGATCCAGAACTGCCACCCCCAAGGGGCAAATTTTGCTTCTGTGCAAGAGTGTAGGCTTGGCTGCCCCAAGCCAGGAGACACCATCTCTCAGAAACATCTCCTTCAAGCTGTTGTGGCTCCCAGTTTGGCAATCCTGTCCTGCCCCTGAAACACAACCATTTGCAACTGTGTGTGGGGCATTTTGGCACTCGCCTTGGTGACACAGCCTGAGCCTCTCCTCTGATGCACCCTCACCCTGAACAACACACCTTCGCTTGCTGCGTGACCTCCAGCCTACCAGACTGGCCATCTTTCCTAGCTTTATTCCAGCAGAGAGGCGTCYGTGCTGAGGGCCTGTCACCGCTTGGGCTTCTTCCAGACCTAATCCAACCCTCTGTCTGACAAATTTCTCCCTGGAGGGCCAATGCCACACTGGGACCGGTATCTCAGCAAGGCTGAGGAGCCTCTGTTCTTGGGGGGTTTCAAGGCATTCGCCAGGCAATGCCACAGCTGGCCTGACCCAGTGCTGGCCATCACCCTCCTCAAATCAGGGGCTGGCCCAGCCGGCCTCCCCAGTCCCTTCCAACCAGCACGGCTGTGATACTGGGATCCCTGTGCACCTCCACCGACACTAAGGAGTTAATCGTTGTATACCTGATTAAAGCGGAGAGTGTTAGTCTACTCTCATACTCTATTTTTACTCACGAGCAGATTACCTTCCTCTCACTGATAGGGAACAAGGATGAGGAGCTGAAAAGCAGAAAACAGCCCTCTCAGCTTCCTAGAAATGGAAGCTATTGCAACCTCCGAAGTGTCGCATTTTGGAGCGGTTCTATTTTTGCATCTGATGCTGCAGTCTCATGTGGATGCAAAACGCTGAGCAAGGGCTGGGGGAGGAAGCTGTCTGCAGCACACAGGTACGCCCCCCCTGTTTGAAAGCAATTACAAGAGATCACATTCAGACTTGAGTTTTACAGACAAGGGAAAACCCGAGGATAGAGTCCCACAGCCAAACAGCTATAAAAGCATTTCTTTTTGCCACCAATACCCATCATCTCCACTGCACGGTAAGTGCAAGGTCAGGGCACCCCAATTAACTGAAACTTTGCCTCACTTTCTGCTCAGTCAAGGAGCACAGCAAGACGAACAAGTATCACAGCTGTGGACCTGGATTTTAAATGGAAAGAGTTTGCACATATCTTTCTGCACAAATACATATGCAAACATGACATTGCCACTTTCCTCAGAAAAGCTGTCAAGCTGCCAGCGAACAACATCACACTAGCACCAGCCTGGCATTAAACTCCGTACAATTACTGTAATAACTCTAGTTGGGCACGACCGCTGGAAGAAGGACAAACAGATTAGTATCATGAAATCCCGGTAGGAATAATTGGACTTTAACTGATGCTGAGGTTATCTGGTTCACATTCCTAATTAGCATTTGCACTTTCCAATGGATCTTAACAATGTACTGTGTAAATGTGTGGGCTGGCTCTAGCCTTGCATGCGGTAATGTATTTTGGCATGTGGCTGTACTAACCTCTTCCTTTTCCCCCGTTCTTTCTGGTGGGGAAGTATTAACTAATGTTTTCATTTGCAATGTGCATGATGAAAAAGATTCCAATTGTGTCCAGATCACTGATTTTATTTCATTTTACTGTTTTAATTTAAATTGCATTTTGCAAGCTTGGTCAACRCTTCAGTTTCTACACCGCACAGGCCACATGTTGGTCTCCTCTGCGCAAACGCAAGGAAAACACACAGAAAACTTAAAACATACACGGCAACAAATAACTAGCATACACATGGGGAGGTTTCTCCCACCCCATGTTGCAGCTACTGCAATTATTCTTGCAACACAAACAAGTGTAAATGATTAGCTGGTTGTTAGGAATACTTTGTACTCGCCGCAGTGAGCACTCTCTTCCCACAAATTCCCCCAGCTGAGTCTCCAAGTCGCTGAAATTCCAGCCTCCTGAGAACACACTTTCTCATTCTTTCCTCATGAATTACCCAGCTTACACAAAAATATGCCCAATCCCAGAAAAAAACATTACTTGCGCAAATAGTCATTACTTGCAAGTTCAGGTGTATGCAAGCTTCCAAGATCAATTTCGTACTGAGAACCCCATTTCTGGGGGAGGGAGTTGACCATCACAAATATGTCATAATTTAATATTCATAGGAAAATATGTGCATAATTTAATGCACATAATATGTGCATACACAAACACATACAAATTTATGAGTAAGTGAACATTCAGTGTGGTTCCAAATGCAGAGGAGCTGGTGACCACATCACAGCGCTTCTCCATCTAAGGAGAGTCAATCAGAGGTCCTAAACTTACGCAGTCATTCTGGTAAGGAACGCATTTTTATCTGCAAATGAAATAAAAATCTACATACTATGACATTTCCCATATTTTTTCTGAAAGARTTTGTGCTGGTCAAGATGCAAAGGGCTGAACTGAACAATTCTAGAAGCTACTCATTGCACTGTAGGCCAGAAAATTTCCAAATAGGGAGAATGTGTTTTTTGAACAAATCCTGATTAGAAGATGAAAAAAATAGCAGAAGGTTTATTTTTCCCAAGGAAGATAAACGGAAGAAGTCATTCCAAAGAAGTTTAACGTCATTTCACTTCTACACATTGGTATTTTGCATTTTCAGAGGATTGGCTTTTGTGTTGTTTACACTTCTCCACAGTTTCTCTCCATGGGGAAAAGAAGACGAAGGAGAAAGGTGACAGAGGAGAAAAGAAACCCCGAATTTCTTCAAATCTATCATTTCTCAACTGAAGTCCCCAGCAGGAAGCTAAGTGGGGAGCATCCAGGAAGAAGAATAGGATGGAGAAGCTTTCCTGGAGCATCTATTGGCAGAAAATCAGCAAGTTTTCCTCTGGTTTACTGAAGTACATCTTACAGATGACATGTATAACTTGCAGGATGAGAGCCTTTAAAAGCATACCATGACTTAACCACTGGAATTTAGGCCCCTACATCCCCTGCTGGGCTTGCTGAAAATGGCACTGACAGTTCCAGAAAAATCAACACTTAGTTTAGCTGAAAGTTCAGTGCGTTGAGAGTGATGTTCTAGGCATTATACAAAACATTTTAAAGAAAGTCACTTCTGCTACTGAACAAAAACTTTGCTGAAGTTACCGGTACAACCTCGTACACCAAAGACAGCAGTAAGATATACAAAGTGACAACTACTCCCCTCTCCCACGCACAGAGAAAAGCTTAAAGATAAAAGAAATTAACTCATCCAGTCTTTTTACTCCAACTATTTTATGTTTCTTAGGGAGAAATCTTGGTTTTGGCATGTGCAGAGTATTATAAATGAACATTTATGAGGACACATGTATCCCTTGGATGGACATAATACTCTCAACCAGTTTGTAAGCAGTTCACCAGCACATGTAGGAGATACTGAACAAGACCTTTCTGCCAGCCTTTCAGGTGGCAAAGAAAATAAAGGCAATGAAATAAAAGTTTCAAAGCAACACACATTCATTTTTTGGTTGTCAAAAGGAAATACCATTTAATCTTTTATGTACTTAATTATAGCTACTAATGAAACGTCATTGGTGAACTGCATTTGGAAAAGTCCCAGGTCTCAGTTCCAAATACATCCTACTGAATAAACAATTTAGCCAGATGTGGGAAGAACTAAGAGCTAGGCAATTTCAGAAAGATATAGTTGAATAAAAGCTGTGTTAAAAAGACTTTTTTTTCCCCTGATATGACTATACTTCATATAAAGAAATGCTTTTCCTGAAAGCTGCATGCCAATACAAGCTCTCCAAACGTTCTATTTCTTTATTGACTTTTTTATGTGTGAACCTGCATATACATCCCAGTAGGTGACCAACATATTCTAATACTCTGAAATAAAAACTGCAATATTATTTTGTCTATCTCTGCTTGTCAATTTAGAACTCTATCCCATGCTTCTCTGCACGTATAAGCTAACATCACATAAGAAAACTTACAGTAGACTAGAAGGTATTTTGACATACAGTGACAACTGATTGTTTTCTTTTTCCTCCATCATGGTAGTACTATAATTTATCAGCTTATTGACATTTATTGTAATATAGCACATTGAAATGTATTACCATTCCTGAAAATAACCTTTTCTGACACCTGTCTCCTAATATAAGCATTTAGATAAATATGTAACACTGTCTATGCTATAGTTACATACCTGCACCAAGTGTCAATGACATTGTATAACATGACATAGTTTTTATCAGGGGCAACCTTCTTTAATGCTGTTTGAGCTTGCAATCCTAAAAAGCCAGCACTAATCTAAAAAAAACCCAGGGGACTGCTAAATCCCAGTAAGAAGATTGGTGACCTAGTCCCGATTCTGGCATGAAACCAAATTAGGGTTTTTGCCTTCTACATCAGCAGCAGAGATCACACCAGCACTGGCATCATACGAGCTCTAAGCATACCGACGTGTGCGTGACACAGTTTGCATGCTTCAGAATAAAGCGGGCGCTTCGTTCATGGCAATGCAAAGCAGCAGAAGGGGGCACCTGAGAAATAATGAACACTCTGGAGCACGTCCTTATACGTGGAAGCGTAACAGCCACGGCTGCATGTGCACAACGGCTACAGAAATACCTGTCAAATGTGATGATTACCAAATGCTTGGGCATCTCAAGTGCATCAACAGAATTCATACTGTAAAAACTGAGATCTGGTAACAGCTTACAAGCACTACTCTCTGATAAAGGAAAAAACCAGTGGATACTATTTCTCAAACAGCAGTTCAATTCTCAGCACATTGATTAGTCTCACACATTTGCTAAATCCTGACATAAAATAATAAACCGTATTCCATGGTTTTGGAGGCTTTTCAACAGAGAAAGTACCCCCCTTGCTCAGCCTTCTTAAGAACACAGATTGTTTGGGCTTGGATTTTAACCAGATGTGCAGCTGATCCATTGGCTTAGTGCCTCCTGACTGCCCTACCGCCTCCTGCAAGACACTCTGCGGTAACTCAAGCGGGTCTCTTGGGATTCAATACAGCAGTTGAAGCTTTCCAGTGGGGGTTATAAATATAAATATTTTCCTTATTCTACCTATACTTGGATAAGGTCAGCAAACACTCATCTCTCCTGCGTAACTGCTAACTATGCACAAGCCTAGCACCGACATAGCAAGGGGAACTAACAGCTACCTGTACCATAAATAGTCATTGGCATATATCAGCAAAAATCAACCATAAACATTTTGTTTATTTTCAGCTGAAAAAAGCTCTACTGTCAACATAGTCCGATTTACAAAGTAATCTTGGTATATGACTTTAAAAGCCACAGAGTTCTCCCTGACCTACATTGCCAGGCTGGAGTGAAAAAAAAAAAAAAAAACAAAAAACCAAAAAAACAAAACAAAAAAAAACCCCAAAAAAACCCCACAACAAAACACATCACACAGAAACCATAGCACAGAAAGATGCTCTTGAGGCAGGAGAGGCAGCATGACGATCAGGCTTTTAGATTTGGGGTACCTTAGACAGTATTGCACCATCAATGCTGGGGTTGTCAAGAAAAATAACGTAGCCTATTCTCAAGCTACATCCAAGTTTTACCCACTTCAGATCAAAACCATTTCTGCCAGAGCAAGATAAACCATGAGAGACAGACCTCGCTGCCTATCAAAGCTTTGCTTTCAAGCAGGTATTTCCTCACCAGCCAGTCCCATCTGATATTTTGTTCACAGTATCAACAGACAGGGATAAGAAAACAAAAGCAGCCCAGCGAACAGTGCATGGGGCTCAGCTGGAAAAAAATCACCCACATGAGATGTTAGGATTTTATACGACAGCTAATATTTTTAGGGGATGACAATAAAGCGAACATTTACTTAGTTTTGGTCTGGAAACGGCAAGTCTGTGTTAACATGGGGACGGCACCTATAAAATGGGAGCAACTAGCAACGGAGATGAATTCAAACGGGTTTGTGGGGAGCTGGAGCAGGTAACAGGCACTTGAGTAACACAGAATCGGATCAGGAAACATGACAAAATGCAGGGAGGCTCGGCAGAAGCGTGACCGGGCAGTGACAAAAAAATCAGCAACTTCTCTGGGAGGATGGGCACGGGGAAGGTGGGGGAACGGCCATGTTGTCCAGAAATAGCAGGAGGCTTTAAAATCTGAGCATCCGTTTGGGGAAGGGAAAAGGGTAAGCAAAAAGCCCCTTCATCCACTGTTTGTGATTTATATTCCAGTAGCGCTTAAAAACGCGTGCGGAGGTTGGGTGCTGGCTGCACCAGGCACCCCAATAAGAAGCAGCAGGCTCTCTGGGGTGAGGACCACCCCAGGTGCTGCGCCTGGAGAAGACAAACATGGAGGGATTGACGCAGTCTCACCCTGGCGAGGATGGTGACAAGGACAGGACCTCTGGAGCCAACAGACCTCTATCTGTCTGGGGTAAAAGGCGGGTAAAAGATCATCCTCTCCTGGGCTCTTGCAAACAGGTTAACCAGCCATGAGCCTTGCAGTACCTGCGTTTCGAGTGTGCATGACCAAAAAATTTTTAAAAACTTCTCCAGATGGAGAAATAGCTCCTGTTGCCTGGCTCGTGTCCAACTGGTGCACCAAGGGGAGGGAACCGGAGGCAACATTTCACTAGGAAGTTTTCAGYTAATCATTTATTCCCTAGAAAACGCAGTTTCAGGGCAGCTGAAAATACTTGTCAATGTAGGTCGACCTCTCTCAATAATTTTCACCATTATGAAAAATGGCTGGTGCCTCCAAAGTATCAAAATGAAGATTTTTGTCTGCTAAACCCATCATTTCACTGCCCAAATAATTTTCAGAAACTATTAATGAAAGGCAAGAAATAAGAGGACTAGATGCAGAAAATAGATGTGGAGAGGACACGTACAAATTTTTTTTTTTTTTTTTGTTATTTTAAACTTTTGGCATTTATTTTGATTGCGACCATGTCCTCTGCTGTGCCAACAGGTGGAGTTTAAAGCCCAACCTGCTGTTTACTTGGTGCGATGTCTGAAGAAGTGACTTGGGTTTAATTCTTAGCTCTCCTTCAGTCTCTGTAAAATACTTGCATATTAACTGGAGGAAATACGGGAGACCCCAGCTGTTTAATCACTTAGGTGTGTTTTCCTACCAAGGTTATTAGAGACCTTCTCCCTGAATACCACGCAGCCCAGATGTTCCCAGCCGTGAGGGGCTGTGGGGGAGCTGAGCCTCTCCTGGCGAGGAGGAAACACCCCAGCCCCACAAGTGCCACACCAGCATCCTCCCTCTGCCTTGTGGCATTTCCAACAGGCTTGGCTCAATCTGAAGTGAGTTTTTCTGATTTAGATTTCTTTAGCTTCAGTGAAGTTATAATAATAATAATCATCATCATCAACACCACCACCACTACTAAAAGGGAGCCCAAACATTTTTATTTTTGTTTCAATTACCAAACTGAAGCCAAACACCTTTTTCTGCTCAGCCTCACAGTTGATTATTATGAGCTGGACAACATCGGTATCGATTTCCAGACCATTATGCTTCTTGAATTGACAAGTGTTTTAACTCATAAAAAGCTGCCTACAGTATTTGGAAAAAGGCAAGCCAGAAGAGTTGTAATATTAACTCTATTCAGCTGGAGCATATTCAGGCAATACTCAGACTCCTACTGACATGTGTCAGGTAACATAGATCTTAACTGAATCCCCTGGCTAATCTAAGTCAGCCCTAATTAGCGGGTCTGGGACAGAAAACATTCTGTGTAAAGATGATGATGCATCTCAACCCAGTCACATTTACTGAAACACGTCCCGGGGAAGGACCAAAAACCTAAAACAAAGCTCTTCATATTAAATTAACTGAAATGTAAGCAACGAGTAGGTCAAAAGGAAAAGACTTATTAAAAAAATTCCCTCTTGCATTCAGTAATCAGTTTCACATGTAAAGCCATTTGCAAGAGACTGTGTGGAATTCATTAAACAATTAAAATGTGCAGGGGGTAACTGAAACTGTATCCTTCAGAAAGCAGAGTGCATCTTATTACAGCGGTTTCCTTCCTGACCTTAAAGCCTACCTCGAAACGGATGAGAAATTCAATGCTATTAAACTCTGCCTGCAAAAGCAGAGCGCAGGTCCGTTGCTGTGATGGGTGCTGGGGAAGGGTTAGCTCGGACGCTGTGCTAACGGGGGACAATGGGGCCATGCGTTCCTCCACTGCCATACAGAAACACAGAAGGGTTTTTCCTCCAGAGGTAATCTTGCAAGCCAGATTTGGAAAACCAGGAAAAAGAAACACATGCAGCACTGAAGTCAGCCACCGCTCTCTTTCATTTCTGGCAGTGGTGGCAGAGCAGAAGTCAGTCTGCTTGTTCTCTATTCTTCAAGCCTGTCCTATGACCATCTTCAATGACTTACTTTTTAAGGAAGCGTCCATGTACTCTCACTTTTCTACAGGAAAAAGAAAAATTCATGTGAAACACAACATTCCATCCTATTTGAGAATTCATTTATTTCATGCCCATTTTGTCCTCAAAAAAGGGGTTTCGGCACATACTTGTGCAGGGCAGAAAGGAACCTGTTCACTTCAGTCTGCCTCTGTCCATGTTATAAACCCTGGTTTTCAACGCGTGGAAATAAAACATCTCACCATTTCAACTCAAGCACGCTACTCCGAAGTCACTTGAGGACGTGGGGAAACCCACTGTTAAGAAAATGGGGTCTCCATCAGGGCGTCACCAGAAGTTCATCACAAAGGCGTAGCAGGGGCTATCGCTGCCGACAGCACGGGACACCCAACTACTGCCCAAGTCCCAGCGGCAGCATGACTGAGAAAACTGGATCAAAAAAAACCCCAAACACAGCATATTTTTACCAATCCCCTCCTACCTCGGCTGACCCCCACCTACCAAGACAAGGGGAAACCAGTAATGCTTTCTGAGATGTCGGCCTTCCATGTGCTTTGCAGCCTATCTGAATCCTATGGCAACTCACTCTGTTTGATGTAGGGCTGCGGAGATGCCACAGACAGGCTGCCATGGAAACAGTTGTTTTCATTTACTGCTGTCCTGCACGATAAGAAAGTCTGAGCAGTAGAAGAACGAAGAAAGAGTATAAATTACCAATGGGCTCAGACAGCTCAGCCTTTGAAAATGAAATCTAATTATTTTACCATTTATTTAGACAGATTATGTTATAGCTTTCTGATCTCACTTTGTGATTAATAACATGTATATGTTTAGAGCAGAAATGATGAAGGCAAACTCCAACCTGTTTTAGGAAGACACTTCAAATTAGGCTACATATAAGGGAGAGGATGACAGCTGGTTCCACTTGCATCTTTTAATTAAAATGCAGTAGTCTAGATAACAGAAAAATAAGATGGGGCAGAAAGAGAAGAGGAGGGAAATAAATCCTAGAAATAGTGTAATTGTACTACAGCACTTGAAAACCCCTACTTAAAGTGGGAGGAACCCAGAAATAAGTTACTTCTGCTTGTTTTCTTGTATCTTAGGAAAAACCTGAACTAGTGTATTCACTGTCTTTTTTAAGGTTATCTGAAATCAATTTGCAGTCTTGGATCTTGCTTTATCTTTGGTTCTTCAAACCAACAAATGCAAAGTATAGGTCTAGCTTGCTTAACAGAGAAGTCTTCAGCACCCTCTTTGCAGTGCCGTTTTGGCCCCAGCCGTGGACTCGGCCGCTTTCGACAAAAAGCATTTCTAGTCCTGACGCTGGCTGGGAGAGTGCAATGAAGAGCCCAAGGAGAACTGCTTCCAGCAGGGGTGGACATCTTAGCTGGAAATCACCACTCAGCATCCATCTGAGCAGATTGTGTCGACTCCTGTAACTGAGCACCCCTTAGAAACCTCCAGCTTCTTCATGACATGGGAGAACCACATAGCCACCCTGAGGCTGTTTTTCTTTGATGGAGTATCAGGGACAATGTCAGCATACAGCAAATACTTCTGCTCCAAAAGCCTACAGCTGTCCCTGGACAGGCGAAGCACCATTAGATGGCCATCCCACCTCTGAAAGGAAACACCCCTCTTAAATAAGCCCGCTGCTACCATCTGTAGGCTCCCAGAGGAGAGCAGCAGTGGGGGTACAGATGGTAATGCTTCTGGTTTATGGTTTTGGAGGAGGACGAACGAACAGGTTGGGTTACCTACTTAACCTGGTTTTGGCTTGTAATGTCTTACTGCATGAAAGACTTTCTGGGTCAGGATAGATACAACATACAGGCAGTAACACTGTGGGGCCTCAGGAGAAAGCTTTTACCTGGCATTTGCTTAAGATCCCTTCACCGAATAGATACCACATTAGATGAACCATTGTTAACCCCAGCTTTGAAGTTACCTCCACTACATTTTCCCCTGTAGATATATCTCATACAATATGAAAAACTCCTGGTGTCACAAATGCAAAGTACTGGATGTGAGAGAGCCTGAAAGATTCAGCAGAAGGCAGTGAAGACGCTCAGCATTAAATATGGAATAAGAAAGAGGGGCTTCTGAAACAAAGGACACCAAGGGGATAATGGATTAACCAAACCTGCCTCAGAAGCATCTCAATCTGTAAGTACATGCAATTTCGGCTGTCAGGTCATTAACTGGATGAACACATAATTGATAAGCTGTAGGTTGCGCTCTACTTGAGAGCAATAAGCTCCTTTAAATTGTATTAATATTTAACATATATAAAAGCATTTGTCATTTGCAAAGCACTCTATAGAGTAACTGATGGATTCAATAATGATCCCCAACTCCCAGACTAGGGAATGCAATTCTAGAGAAATAAATATCTGGCCCACGTCCAAAGCAAGATTCACTGACAGAGCTATTATTCTAGCTCAGAATTAGGTTTCTAAGTTTCCGGTCCTTCTAGATCACACTGCTTTGTAGCCTTCAGTGGGTAGAAGCATGACACACAGACAGAGCTGGAAGACAGAAGCTGACAACATGGGATGACATTTCTGACTCACATCCACMAATTGTCACATCCCTACCCTGGCACACCGTTCACACTGAAAGATGCAGTTAAGTGGGTTAAAGACAAGAAATGGAAATATTAAATATTTGATTGCCATGTGTTGTCTGACCCTCTCCCCTTTCTTTTAAGGAATTAATCTTGGGGAATTTACTGACCTCCATAATTTGTTAGGTCTTTCAGTATACTTTTTTATATATATATATATATATGTATATATATATTTTCTTTTTTTCCCCAGTTCAAAGGGATACAGTAAGTTCACTTGTAGGTGATCCTTAAGATATGATAGCATTTTTCTGAAATGTGACAGATTATTTCTCATGCTGCAGCACTGAGCTTCTGTGAAACAGCCACAGAACTTTGTTATTACCCAAAATTACTGTAGGAAAACTTCACCTTCAGCCTCCTACATGGTTTCCTGGCATGTCTCCTGAGACAGACCCTCAGCCTCCCTACCCTACTAACTCCCTTTGTGGATACTTTTTCTCCCCCGGAGAAAAAGCACAGTGAAAGTCACATTATTTCTCTTGGCTGGACACAGCACCCTTTTGCTGTAGCTGAACTTTATGCACATGGAAAGTGGACTCCCCTGGGGATCTGAACACCAAATGTTCCCATGGGCCAGAGTGGGCTGTGCCAGAGAGGTACCTGCAGTTGCATCCTCAATACACGCAGTATGCTGACAATACCACCTAGGAAGCGTGCAAAGTCTGGATTGTCCATTTAAGGCATATAAATGCATCTGTCACTCCAGTTGCACTTGTTCCCTGAAATATCTGTGCCTTCTAAACTACTCCCTGAAATATTTGTGCCTCCTAACTAACTTGTGTTTCAATGCACCCAATGGTCTGCTCATCATCATAGCTTTGTCATTTGAGGATTCATCCTTTTAGGAGCTCTATTCTCACCAATATTACATTCTACCTAGGAAGTCTAACCGTCTTAGAAGCAGATAAAGTGATTATTGATGACAGTCAATACAACTTCAAAATATTTCAGCAGTCTAAGTAGAAAAAAACGCATACAAAATTTATACTGGACATTATTCAAGTGCTATTCAGAACTTGCAAAGCAGAGAAATCTGACAAGCAATAAAACATGATGGCTTCTATATATGCTAGCATTTTGACACTTCAACTCCAACAGAGTCCAAGTTTAGCGAAAAAGTGAAACTTCCTAAAAGAAAGTATTATTCAAAGCACTTTTCTGCATAAGTGGAAGTCTAACATAACAAATCTCCCCTTCTGCTCCATCTTATATTCTTGTAAAGCTTGCTAGTCAAGATTTCCATGGAAATCCTATTTGGTAAAATTTGCTTGATTGTATTCCAAAGAGTGACTCACATTTTATAACCAAGTGGCAAAAGCTGAAAAGAGTTTGACTCTTTTCCATCAAAGCCAGTATTAGTCATTCTTCCAGCTTAATGGTTCGCACGCTATTCTTGACAGACAAAACTGGGACCACAGGTCAAGAAATGACAATTTAATAGTCACAAAGTATGTGGCCAGATAGCTATTGCTAGTCTGAAGGAAACAACACAGGACTTGGCCAGTGAAACTAAAAGATACTTGACAGCATGACTGCTACGTTGCTGTAAGAGTAATAAAATCACAGCTCCTGTGTTAGCATAGCAAAACTTGTCCCAAACTGTAAAGCCGCAGTTAAATAAAAATCATAAAGTTCTTCCTCACCTTCCACTCTTCAAAGCGCTTAAAATGAGAGCAGCTGGAGAATGCAAGGGCTGAGTACAATCTGATTGTAAAGACACCAGGATTTGGCTCCCAGTCAGATACTGCTTTCCTCCGCCCTCTTTCCTTCTTTGTGCTCCTGTGGGTTCCCCTTTCAAGCCTGCAGACTATCCCATCTCTACCTTTATACTCTTCTGTCCTCCCCAGGTGGCTTTTCTTCTCTGCTGCACCCTGTGGTTGCCCAAAGGAGGGCTGGCTTTGCCAAGCGCTCCAACACACATCCTTCCCCTCCCGGCTGCTGCTTGTGGCCTCCTGACCTAAAGCAGGCTCAGGACAAGCTGGTCCGCTGTCCAAAGACCACCTTGGTGACATGGCTGGAAAGGCTGAATGGAGAAATGGGTCCACTCTGAGATGCTGAATTTGCTCATGCCCACTATGAGATGCTGAATTCGCTCACGCTATGCTTCTCCATGGCCTTCTGGAGTTGAAGGCAAGGCATCCTCTGAGCATGGGTCTGCTTGCAGGCACAGACAGTGCAGCAAAGACCATTCCTCCCAAAAGTAGACTCCTGGCAAAGTCCCAGCAGGGAAGGCAAGTTTCCTTACAGAAAACCACCAGCAACTTTCTGCCAGTAACGTTCAGACACAGTTATGATTCACAGACATCGTGAAGAAGCACGTAAAGCTCACCACTCTCACTGCTATTTGCTCCTGACATTTCCCCTGCATGTCTCTCATACCCCCACTAATCTCACAATGGTCAGAATTACTGTTTGGACAGTGACTCAACATGAGTCTCAACTCAGCAGAGTACCAAGGAAAAGAGAAGCCCTATGGGATCAAATCCTTCTTTGTTTATGGGCTTTGCTGCCCATAATTCATTTTCTGCATTCTGTTGTGGTATGTGTTGACATAAAATTAATCCAAAGTCTCTGGCTGTTCCAGGGACTGCTCACGATCCCTCACCCAGCTCAAATCTGTGCAACGTCTTCAACCTCCAGAAAAAACAACAGAAGCATCTCTGTGCTTGGCATTGGTGAAATATCAAGCCATTCATACTTCTGCTTAAATTAGGAATCTAATTTCAAATATTTTCCTCCAGAGAGGATGAAAAAAAGAAGACAAAATGTAATTTACCTCTACTTCACATGCATATTCTGATCCATCCAGGAGTGTCACTTTGCACTGCATATTTTTCGGTTTCTTGACAATCTTTAGAGGAGACTTGGAAAGTTTGCTAGATGATGATTTTTGAGAGAGCTTGTCGTCCTCTAGCTGCTGGTATTCTAGCTGTTTTGCACTCGCAGCAGCAAACTCCTGTTCTTTGTCTGTGGCCTGTAAAGAGAAAGAAAGATACCTTTTGAAGTGAGATAAACCGATCATGCAATGCAGTACACTATGCACCCTTCACCCAAGCATTTAAGTGAGCCTAGTGCAGGGCTTGGATGAGAGCGCCCCTGATGCAGGACAGAGTCTTCTTTATCTATTGAAAAGATTTCCCATGTTCCCCATATTCCTCCCAGCCCTCCCTTCTCACTCCAAAACGTACAGAATACCCATGAAGGAGGGGCATGCATGAAAATACTTTAGGCTTCTACTTTTTCCATAGGTACAAATCCCACTTGGACCTCTTTTTTTGGTCTGTTGGAAATGATGAATAATTGGTAAACGTTGTGATGAACAGATATTCCTACAGTTTCTTGGCATTACTTTTAAGTCCTGTACCTATTAAATCGTATGATGCTTCCATGGTGTCATACAAAATAGGAAAATACCATCAGGTTTGCACCAATTTCGCTGTCAGTGAGAAAACAGTCCCCTGAATGAGGGGACGGACCCGCCCATGACATTGTGAATTCGCAGGGGGATGCTGACATGCCCGGGAGAGCGAAAGGCTCYCCAAGTGCCTGAGCAAAGGGTTAAACAAACAGGATGGAAGTGAGGGGCCAAACGACTTTTATGTGCAGCCGGCTGGCTAATGGATGATAACTACAGGATGAGAGACTGAATTTTGCTCTCCACAGATGCCCGATAAGTCCCTCAAGCTGGCGAGAAGTAGGTGCTATTTGAAAGACAAATATACTGGAGGGGAAAGGGGAGAGAAGAAACAAGCATGGTTACTTTTGCTTGGGTTTATCTGAGGGTCAGGCCGTTTGAAGAGTTACCGCGACACAGCACAGCCCGTGGTCCTCTCCACGGCACTAGATGAAAGCCAGAACAGCTCTACAGCATTTCACCCTTCCTAGCAACAGCACTATGCTGCAGTCATTACCCTTCTCATCAGTTATGCCCCTGATAGTTTCCAAACAAAACCTCAACAGGAGTGCAGTAATACCTAAGCTAAAGCTTAAATGAAATTTAAAAAAAAAAAAAAAAAAAAAAAA